>VDFB02135779.1:0-14840 GCA_007258455.2 Sequoia sempervirens | reverse complement strand
TTCTTCCTTCTCCTTTGGCTTGAAAATAAAATGAAGTTGCTTTTATGTTGTAGGAGACAAATATAAGAAACAAAATTTTTAGCGAGTTTATTTTGGTGTTATTTTTATGTTTTAAACTCTGTTAGCCACGACCGAGTCTTTCCATTGGGACTCACCAAGTCTGGCGAGTCCTCAACTGTTGAGTCTCCTAGACTCGTTTGGTGCCACTTTCCTTAGGACTCGCTGAGTCTAGGCAAGTCCTAGCAATTCTTGTAACTCTGCTTATAACACCATTTTAAGTAATTAAATATAAGTTGCCTTTTATTTTTTACTTTTCAACAACTTAAATATTTAATTATTTAAATAATTTCCATTTTTACCATCCTGTTAGCCTATGGGAAAATTACGAAATTAGGCTAAGGGCCATCTACTAACTTATGCTCGAGAAGAGGGCATGAAAAAATATCACTTAGTAGTTATTGGAAGCTTTGTATTGTTGTAGGCGTTAAGTTGGTTGATGTAGCTTGATATGGTTATGTTGCATCTTGATAGGAATCAGTGTATCTGAGACACCCTATAGTTCTATTTTGTGACAATAAGGAAATTTTGAAGCTTGTTTGTAATCTAATTTTTCATGAGCTCACTAAATCCATTGAGGTTCAATTCCATTACATTTGTGAGCATGTCTAATAGAAAAATATTCATTTTGAATACTCGTCTACTCAACGACAACGTGCTAATATCTTTACCAAATCTCTACAAGCCAGAAATCTTATTTTTTCAAGCTTCGATTGTAAATTTGAAATATTCCAAGCCAAATTTTTTCGCTATTAATTAATGTATTACAAAAGCAAAGGTAATCTGCTAGTGCTAAGCAAGGTAGAGAAAAACCAAAACGTGCAAGAAAGCAACTCTAACCAGAATGGCGCCGATGATGGCGAGCATTGGTCAGAGGATCTTCTATTCTAGATGCAGAAAGGAACTCAACGTCAAGTATGTGCTACCCAATCCAAAGCGGAGTGAGGGGCGACCATATGACGGAGTGAAAACTAAAAGCAATACTTGAAAGAAACTACTGAGAGTTGAAACACTCAACACCCAGAATGTGCTTGCTGACCCAGTGTGGGTAAGTAGCGACCATAGGGCGGAGATCTATCTATTACAAACTTCAAATGAAATTGAGCAATACAAATTCAAATCAACAAGCTGAAGAATGACTGCCAGTACTACTGGTCAGTTTACAATTTAATATCATACGCCTGTCAAGATGTTAGAGCTGGAAATATGAATCATTACAATACAATAAAATCTCTCTTGGCTGAGTTCAAGAAGCCATATCAAATCATTACAAATTTTGTAATTAACATTCTGTTTTTCTGTTTTCCACAAATCTGTATTTTGTAGTTAAAAACAGCAGCCTATGAATTGATCCAAATGCTCATAGCTCCCTCACAACTCACTCAAATTGCCCAAACTAAGATGCATAAGACTAATATGATGATGGCGCCCAATCCAACAACTTAACCCGGACTCAATATGCAACGAATGCTTAATGCACGAATCCCAAGAAGACTGAAAAGGTACGGCCTTGCTGGTAAAGGCGATTTCACTTTTAAAAATAATGCAAGCACTATAAAATCTAAAAACTGGAGAATATGATTGCTCTTGACAAACAAAGAGAATGAGACGATACCCAGAAAGACTATTTTTGTATTTTTCAAGATATGAGTGAAACATGCAATCTGCTGTATTAAATGATGCTAAAATGCTGAAACACTAAAATGCCCAAAACAGATTTAACAATGCAAAAGCTAAACACAATGCACGATATTCAATAACTCACAAACTAGACTAAGAATCACCACTTGATGTTGTCTTGCAAACACGAAGCGATGCCCGGGCTAGGAGGCCTTCATTCCTCGAAGCGATTCCAGAGCCAATCCGGCAGCATAACAGTATAGTCGTCCAAAGATGAAGAAATGATGCACCAAGACTCCCTTTTATAATTCTTCCGTTGACTTCACAAAACCCTAAAATCTGCTTTTAGGTCAAAACCCAATTTCCCTCAAGGATGGGCATACTTTTCCTTCAAAGCTTAGTTTTGACATTTTAATTAAATATCATTCTTGAAATATGCGCCCCTCATACCCTTGCTTTGACTTAGGGAATAATTAAATCATCTCTTAATGAGGGCGCCACCCTCAAGGACCCACTTTTAAAAACAACATTAAGCCATTAATCTAGGCCCATAGTCAACATTAAAATATAATATTCAAAACGTGACTTTTTAATTAAATGACTTAACTTATCCCTCCGAGTGTGCCCTGAAGCCAACTGAGCCAACATCTGATCAAACTGAAGCAGGAAGTCAACCGAATCGAATCCCCATCTCGAAACCGCTAAAAATAGTAAATTCCAAAAAGTGCTCAATGCCGAGATGAACTCTACTAATGGAAGCTCTCCTTCAAAAACCCGTAAAGAACTTTCGCCTATCAATCCAATTCTTTACATCTCTCGAAAGAATGACTCCTCCTCAAATTAGAAACCCTAATTTTAACTTCCGAATTAGCCTTCGGGTTCCTAAACGAAGCGCTAACGGGTCACTGAAATGTCGTTCGAAGGGACATTACAGTCCGCCCTCCCCAAGATTGCTTGTCCTCAAGCAATCGCAAACTAGGATGCTGCAATATCTCATCACTTTCCCAAGTTGCATCCTCCATAGGCAGGTTCTTCCACTTAACCAAACATTCTCTGATAGTTCTATTCCTCAAAGAACGTTCTCTGACATCAAGTATCTCCTCTGGAACTAGAACCAACTGTCCCTCTTCATCCAATGGTGGCAACTGTGAAGAAGCAACCACATTGTGTCCAAGTGCCTTCTTGAGGCGAGACACGTGGAAGACGTTATGCACTCTGCTTTCTGTAGGTAGTTCTAATTCATAAGCTACTGCCCCAACTTTTCTGATGACCCTGAATGGCCCATAGAAGCGAGGTTTGAGCTTCTCAGCTCCACTCTTCTTGAGAGTAGACTGTCTATAAGGTTGTAAACGAAGATAGACCATATCCCCAACCTCAAACGAACGCTCAACACGCCTCTGATCAGCATACAACTTCTGTTGATTTTGTGCAATCTACAAATTATCCTTCAAGGATCTCATTATGTCTTGACTATGCTGCAACAAATCCTTGGCTAAAGGTGCTTTGCTGTCACCAAACACCAAATCTGCAAAACTGGGTGCTTCATATCCATAAAGTGCCAAGAAAGGCGACATCTTGATTGACATATGAAAGGTAGAGTTGTAGCAGTACTCGCCTATATGCAGCCACTTAACCCAAGCTTTCTGTTGTTCTGACACATAATTTTTCAAGTAGCCTTCCAACCACTTGTTCACCACTTCTGTTTGCCCATCAGTTTGGGGGTGATAACTCGTGCTTGGAGTGAGCACAGTACCACTCATTCTGAAAACTTCCTGCCAAAAGGTACTTAGGAACTTGCTGTCCCTATCACTTACAATATTCTTTGGCAACCCATGAAGCCTAAACACTTCTCGAAAAAACAAATCTGCAACTTGGGCTGCAGAAAAAGTGCTGGTAATGGCAAAGAAATGACCAAACTTGGTTAATCTGTCAACTACCACGTAAATGCAATCCTTCCCTTGGGCCTTGGGCAACCCAGTGATGAAATCCATTGAAATGCTTTCCCCTTTTTGATTGGGAATTGGAAGTGGTTGCAGCAAACCGGCTGGCAATGTATGCTCATTTTTATTTGCTTGACAAACAGGACATTCCTGAATGTAGCGTTGAACCTCTCTCTTCAAACCTTTCCAAGAAAACCTTTCTCAGATCTGCCTATAGGTCTTGAAAAAACCTTGGTGACCAGCAACTGGAATGTCATGAAAATTCAAAAGAATCTTCTTCTTGAGCTTAGAATCAGCCACCAAAAAGATTCTTCCCTTATACTGAATCAATCCCTCAACCACCTGGTACTTTTCATCATGGAAAGTACCTTCCAGAATGCTGGTTGCAAACTGATTTTTGGCATAATCAGCAAGCAACATGTCCCTCCAATCTGTAGTAAGCTCACACAATGAGCTAAGATGAGGCCTTCTGGAGAGAGCATCGGCCACGACATTATTTTTCCCTTTGACATATTCAATGTCAAAGTCGTAAGCTTGAAGCTTACTCACCCATTTCTGTTGCCTCTCATTTAAATCCTTCTGGTGCATAAAATGCTTGAGGCTATTGTGGTCCGTCTTAACCACGAATTTGTTCCCAACCAAGTACTGCCTGAACTTGGCTAATGCATGCATAATAGCAAGCATTTCTTTATCATAGATTGAGTATGTCCTCTCCACACCCCGTAACTTTCTACTTTCAAACACGATAGGGTGTTTGTCTTGCATCAGGACAGCCCCCACTCCTTCACCTGAAGCATCACATTGCAGCTCGAATGGCTTGGAGAAATCCGGGATAGCCAAGACTGGACACGAACTCATGATCTTCTTGAATTTATCAAAAACAATTTGAGCCTTTTCTGACCAAGCAAAGGCTCCCTTTTTGGTGAGATCAGTAAGGGGAGCAGCATTCTGTGAATACCCCTTTACGAATCTCCGATAAAAACCACAAAGACCCAAAAAACCTTTCAACTGGGTCAAGCTCTCAGGAGGTGGCCAATCAACTACTGCTTTGATTTTTTCCGGATCCACCTTTCCTCCCTCAGCACTGATTATGTGGCCAAGGTACAGTAACTCCACCATTCCAAATTCACATTTGGAAGCTTTGGCAAATAAGCTCTCAGATTCCATGATACTAAGCACTTCCTCCAAGTGCTTGAGGTGATCCTCCCAAGTCTTGCTGTAGATCAGAATATCATCAAAAAATATCAGCACAAACCTTCGTAACTGATTCTGAAAGACACGGTTCATGCAAGACTGAAAGGTAGCCGGAGCGTTAGTCAACCCAAATGGCATGACTAAGAATTCAAAATGTCCATAGTGACATCTGAAAGCCGTCTTTTCCACATCTGATCCCCTCATTCGTATCTGATGGTAACCCGACCTCAGATCAATCTTCGAAAAGAACTTAGCCCCATGTAGCTCATCAATGAGCTCATCTATCCTGGGAATGGGGTATCTATTTTTGATGGTGCTTTGGCTCAAAGCACGATAGTCCACGCACATGCGCATGGTACCATCCTTCTTTTTCACAAGAACCACTGCAGATGCAAAAGGGCTCTTGCTTGGGCGTATGAAACCCATCTCCAAAAGTTCCCAAATATTCTTCTCGATCTCATCCTTTTGTCTCTTCGGATACCGATATGGAGTTGTGATCACCGGTTTAGCTCCTTCCTTGAGCTCTATGATGTGTTCTGAACCTCGATCAGGAGGAGGTCCAGGAGGTAAATCAGCACACACTTTACTCTTCTTGGTGAGTAAAGACTGAATATCTGGAGGATGCTCTATTTTCGTTTCAGCTGGACTAGCCGGAAGAATCATGCACTCTGCAGCCCACTCCACTTGATCATGACGCATCAACTTCGCCATCCTCTTGAACGACACAATCCGAGGGCCACCATTTGACATTCCTCTCAACACCACCTTCTTCCCATCGGATTGAAACTTCAACTCCATAGTTTGCAGATTTAGAGAGATCTCTCCAAGAGATCGCAGCCATTGAATGCCAAGGACAGCATCCGTATCTACAATACTGACCACATAGAAGTCATCCTTGACTTCGTAATTGCCCAATTGCATTGACATGTTCGGAATCCTCTTGGTGCATGAGATGTGAAACCCATCCGCAACCATAACTCTGAACCCTTCAAAGTCTTCTGCTTGCAATCCTTTCTTTGCCACCACAACTTCGTCTATGAAGTTATGTGTTGCACCAGTGTCAATCAAAGCAACAATACGCTGCCCTTTGATCATTCCCCGAACTTTAAAGGACTCATTCTTTTGGAAGCTCGAAAGCTGAGCCAATGTACCACCACTTTCTTTTTCACCTTCAGACTCTTCTGGAGTATTTTCTTCATCGCTGTCCTCAAAATCAGCTTGCTGATCAGAAAAATCAGAATTGCTTTCATCCGCTGTATAGAACTCAATTTGATGAATTTTAGCACCCTTTGGGCACACATGATCTTGGGACCATTTTTCCCAACAACGGAAACATAACCCCTTCCTTCGGAGTTCATTGGTAGTCTCTGGATCCAATCTTGAGCCATGAGGTTTCTGTGGTTTAAACTCCTTATGGTGAGGCTTTTGATGAAACTTTTTTCCTCTATCCCCTTTGTGAAAGGCTGGTTTGGAATGGAACTTTGCTTTGGGAGCAGCCCACTCCATGTTTCTAGCTTTTTTCTTTGCTTCTTGTAAGGACGGTGGATCAAAAGCTTTGATCCAACCCTTGAGTGGCTCCATCAATCCTTCAGTGAATAGGATCACTAATCTTCTTTCTGTGATTCCAGTGACCATAATTGAAAGTCTTTGAAACTCAGCTATGTAGGCTTCAACAGTGCCATACTGTCTCAACTGTGCCAACTCCCTAAACTGCACTTCTGGGTCCTTCTTCTCGAACCTCTCAATGAGTCTATTGGTGAACTCATCGTAGCTAGTGATAGACCCATGACCTAAGGTGACTAGGCCATGGTACCACCACTCATGCGCCACCCCATCTAGGTGTAGCGTAGCGAATCTAATCGCTTCTTCTTCAGCCATTGGCCTAAGAGCCAAGTAGTTGTTTAGTTTTTGTAACCAAGCTCGAGCAGAATTATTATCGCTTCCATCAAAATGGGCAAGCGTAACCTTGTTGAGAGCTTGATTCCAGTCTCCTTGTGCTGGGGTTCTTCTTTGATCATAATTTCTCCCTTGGCCTCTATCCTTCCTTCTATACTCCATGTAATCATTGAAGGACATGTCAAGTTTGACCTCATCAGGAAGGGTGTCATACTCCGTACGGCCTATCCTCACCCTCTCCAAAGACGAAACATTTTCTTCGGGGTCAGGTGGTGGGTTAGCTGGTGCCAAAAACGTGGGTTTGAATGGTCTAGCAGAAATGTAAGTGTTGCTCCCTGAAGGCTGGGCAACACGACCATTGTGCTGGTTGGAAGCACTGTGCTCCCCGGCATGCCCTGAATTGTTTTGTGGAGTATTGGGACCCAATCTCCCCAACATGAGAGAAAACATATCCAGCAAAGCATCCATCTTCTTATCTAGTCCTTGACCTAGATTGGCTGAATTGTCCATACCTTTCCCACTGTCACCTCTGTTGCCAGAACTTCTTTCATTATCCCCCATTTCTGTTTCTTGTGAAGGCTCCCAATTAGCCCTCAAAATCTCTGAAGCTGTTTGACCTTCTGGGGCTTGATGCAACTGTGACTGAACTGTGCCTCTCTTGTATACTCTTGCCAAATACCTCTGTTCTCTGTCACTCATAGAAAGCTGAATTCACAAGATGGCAGGATACATGGCTCTGATACCACTGAAATATTCTGAGCCAAATTTTTTCGTTTTCTAATTAACAGATTACAAAGCAGTGCACCCGTTAAGGTTAGCGGAGAAAACCAAAACGTGCAAGAAAGCAACTCTAACCAGAATGGCGCCGATGATGGCGAGCATTGGTTAGAGGATCTTCTATTCTAGATGCAGAAAGGAACTCAACGTCAAGTATGTGCTACCCAATCCAATGCGGAGTGAGGGGCGACCATATGACGGAGTGAAAACTAAAAGCAATGCTTGAAAGAAACTACTGAGAGTTGAAACACTCAACACCCAGAATGTGCTTGCTGACCCAGTGTGAGTAAGTAGCGACCATAGGGCGGAGATCTATCTATTACAAACTTCAAATGAAATTGAGCAATACAAATTCAATTCAACAAGCTGAAGAATGACTGCCAGTACTACTGGACAGTTTACAATTTAATATCATACGCCTGTCAAGATGTTAGAGCTGGAAATATGAATCATTACAATACAATAAAATCTCTCTTGGCTGAGTTCAAGAAGCCATATCAAATCATTACAAATTTTGTAATTAACATTCTGTTTTTCTGTTTTCCACAAATCTGTATTTTGTAGTTAAAAACAGCAGCCTATGAATTGATCCAAATGCTCATAGCTCCCTCACAACTCACTCAAATTGCCCAAACTAAGATGCATAAGACTAATATGATGATGGCGCCCAATCCAACAACTTAACCCGGACTCAATATGCAACGAATGCTTAATGCACGAATCCCAAGAAGACTGAAAAGGTACGGCCTTGCTGGTAAAGGCGATTTCACTTTTAAAAATAATGCAAGCACCATCAAATCTAAAAACTGGAGAATATGATTGCTCTTGACAAACAAAGAGAATGAGACGATACCCAGAAAGACTATTTTTGTATTTTTCAAGATATGAGTGAAACATGCAATCTGCTGTATTAAATGATGCTAAAATGCTGAAACACTAAAATGCCCAAAACAGATTTAACAATGCAAGAAGCTAAACACAATGCACGATATTCAATAACTCACAAACTAGACTAAGAATCACCACTTGATGTTGTCTTGCAAACACGAAGCGATGCCCGAGCTAGGAGGCCTTCATTCCTCGAAGCGATTCCAGAGCCAATCCGGCAGCATAACAGTATAGTCGTCCAAAGATGAAGAAATGATGCACCGAGACTCCCTTTTATAATTCTTCCGTTGACTTCACAAAACCCTAAAATCTGCTTTTAGGTCAAAACCCAATTTCCCTCAAGGATGGGCGTACTTTTCCTTCAAGGCTTAGTTTTGACATTTTAATTAAATATCATTCTTGAAATATGCGCCCCTCATACCCTTGCTTTGACTTAGGGAATAATTAAATCATCTCTTAATGAGGGCGCCACCCTCAAGGACCCACTTTTAAAAACAACATTAAGTCATTAATCTAGGCCCATAGTCAACATTAAAATATAATATTCAAAACGTGACTTTTTAATTAAATGACTTAACTTATCCCTCCGAGTGTGCCCTGAAGCCAACTGAGCCAACATCTGATCAAACTGAAGCAGGAAGTCCACCGAACTGAACTCATCTGGAAAACTGCCAAAAATGGAATTTACTAAAAATAGTAAATTCCAAAAAGTGCTCTGAATGCCTAGATGAACCTACCACTGTGAAGCTCTCTGAAAACCTGAAGAATCCACCATTGAATCCACCATCTCTCGAAAGTAATGACCTCCTCAAAAAATTAGGAAACCCTAATTTTAACTTCCGACTAGCCTCTCGGTTCCCAACGAAGCCAACCACACCGAAATGTGGGTTTGAGAAGGGGACATTACAAGATGACATGATTGGGGTTGGGGGGCAAAATGGTCCTCAACTACCTCAAGGATCAATGCTCAGGTGACAGGATAAAATGATGAGTTTCAAAAATCGAAAGAGCAAGTTGCAGAGGTTTTTTGGACAAATTGGCAAGCTCTCGACCAAGGATAATAGTGCAACACACGAACATCCATACAACATGTTGTAGTCTCATATGGACGAGAATTGAGTTTATCACAAAAAATGTCTTAAGAACCTACTAACTATTCGATGACTAAAATATTGGAAATACACAAAAATAACAAAATAATAGAATAATAGAAATGAACATGAACTAGATAAAATGGAAAGGAAATGATAAAGTGAGAAAGGGAAGAAAGGAAATGCTCACAAAAGGTCCAAGAATGAAGCCTCCAACAAAACAATACCTTCAATACCTGCACACATGAGAACAAGAAAATTGTTGGGGCTATTTAGGGGCTTGCCTCAGTCAAACCCCCATTTTGGTGTTTCTATATCCATGGACAACCAGATAGATAGATAGAAAGATAAATAGACAAGAAGATAGATGCATAAACAAGGGATGTGATAGATCCCAAGATGCTCAAAGACACAAGACAAATAGATATTACCTGCAAGGATTGAGGAAGTCAAAGAGAGAAAGAAAGAGAGTTGTGAGAGCCAAGAGAGATGTAAAGACTATTGTGAGAGCTTTGAAACCATTGTAGTAAGTTGCAAAGAGCTATGCAAGCATGAGAGAAAGAGATTAAGAAAGAAAAGAGAGTAAGAGAGAATATCCAAGAGAGAAAGACCAAGAGAGACCAAATGAAGTGAAAGGATAGACTTTAAAGAGAGAAGAGGAAGGAAAAAAAAGGTTCTCGAGTCGTTACAAGGAATCCTGAGCCATTTCCACTGACTAAGATAGGTGACAAGTGGAAAAATGCTCAAAAATGATTGTTTGAACGTTAAAATGTCATGGGATGTTAGCGCAACGCACGGATGTCCCCATGACACACTTGTGTCTTGAAAAATCATGCTTAAATTAATACAAAATTGATGTAATAAGGTAGTTATTGAAAAGGGGTCTTGAGCATCCCGAGGGGGGAAAATGTTGATATAAGGGCTAAGATGAGCCTACACAAATACTAAGGGAGTGGACACTAAAGTGGATACAAAAGTGTAGGTGAAATTGCAAGGGTATGAAATTTTCGATACTACAACATATTATGTGAATAATTAATTAATAGAAAATTAGTAAGATGAGGGTAGTAGTGAATTATGGATGTGCATAGGTACATTTTTCAATTACATATCACTAAGAATAATTGAGTGGGGTGTTCAAATTGACTCTAAGGATAACATGAAATTATTGAACTCCACATCGTGTTGCATGAATTGTCATGCCTCCTTTGGCTTAGTTCCAAGGGTTGAGGGGTGTTCATTTTACAAAATTTACACTGAACAAGAATTGTTATGTTGTGGAGTATCTAAAAATGCCCAGATCAACATTTTCAATTCAATGGTGATTAAACACATGTACTAAGTCATTATGCCATAAACAATGGCAATTGACCCCAAAATTAGGACAATTCCATTGGTGAAAACCTCATAAACATCTCTTCAAAATGACCTCAACTCCATCTCAACCTCTCCATGTCTCTCCTAATTTTGTGTAGTTCCACTTTCTAGTGTTTTCTCAACTTGGATGAAATCACCAATCTATCACAAAGTAGTGGTCATGAAAATATTATGATGATCTCATGACCATTCCCTAACAATTTCAAAATAATCACGACCTTGATGAGACCATAATTTACTAGAAAGTGGGAGTTTTAGTGAATGTGAAAATTTAAGTACCAACAATTACGTCCTTTCATTTAAAATTTGCCGAATTTTCCTATAATTTAACCATGTAACCTCATTTTCACTCAAAAAAAATTAACACAAGTCAACAAACACTAGCATAACTTGACATAGAAACTAAAATTTTTAGAACAATATCTACAATCAATTTTTTAATTACAATAGGTGGAAAAGAAGGATAATATAACTCAAAACTCTATCAATCCTCTATCACATCCACAATCCATTGATTTTTCCCTCTTTTTCATCCAATTTATCATTCCCTTCCTTTACTTGGTCCTGGGAACATCATACAATTGGTTATTCACAATAGCTTTAAATTAAAATGCTAATCTAAGAATAAATTTTATATTCCAACTCTAGATATACAACATCCAATTACAAGTTTATATTTTAGTTATGTTGGGTAGTTTAGCTATTAAATTCTATTAATAATTAAGGTGATCTAAAGGGTTTTTTTTTTTCTTTTGTCCATAACTTAGGCGTACGATATCAGATTTTGACGAATAGGATATTGTCGAAAAGCTAGTTTTGCCAACTTTCTAGTGATGTGGGTCTCATCACTTAATTTTGTTGTTGGTGCATTTTATAACCTATTGAAGTTAGAGGTGCTATTTTCAATCTCAAGCTCATAAATTTTGACCAGTTTCTCTGTTTTCGCAATTCCAACAGCATTGGAACCATATTTTAGAGATCTTCATAGCCATCCATGCACTTTTTCTAGATTGCTCTCTAGATACATTTTATTCAATTTTTTGTGTTTTCACACTCTGGTGAATTACTTGGATGTCTTGGCTCCTAGAAACTTTTTGTTTGTGTGGGGTAACTCGTTTTTTGTTGTTCTATATGTGTTTCTAGTATTTTATCCTATTTGTGTATTGTATACATCTTTTTCATGCACATTCTCTTTTGTAGACACACTAAGATAAAGTGCCATTCTAGTGTATACATTTTTGGAGATTTTGCACATCCTATTGTGCCTTTAATATTCACACTATAATATAAAGTGCAATGGGGGTTGATGTTTTCCTTTGGTTTTTCATCACACCTTTGTCAAGTGAGTGTACTTTCCACGACAACAGTGAATCCTAGTGATTCTTGCATCATGCATGTGTGTCTCAATTTGCACACCCTTTTATTTGTATGTTATTTCTCCTACATGTACTTCTTGGTTTCACACAGTTTTGGTGTACCTGTCTTGGCTCTCCTTTTCCAACATTATGGGGGGGGGTTTCTATTGTTGGTGCTAATACTTCCTTGGCTTTGTAGTTTGGAGTAATCTATGTATCTAGTTCTTGTTCCTATGTACTTTCAGAGCAACTTACATTAACGGTTTGTTACATGCATTTCAATGAAATGGATCATTTACCATATGGACACTCTTGCATCCCTTTTTCTAGAGGTTCTTCATTTCAGCACTATATAAGTCATCATTCGATAATCGTCTACTACTTTGTGCTTATGTGATGTTCTACATGTTCCTCTCTTTTTTGGGACTTTGTTTGGTTGGAGGCTTCTCAGTCTTTCACACCTTGATTTCGAGGCTTTTCAATCCTTCATTCACCTTTCTCTCTTTTGGAGAGGATTTTTTCCATGTGGTTTTCTCCTTTTCTCCAGTTTTAAGAGATCTTTTGTTTGTACATGGGTACCTCACTAGGACTTGTTTGTCGATACCCATCATGCATTTTTTTAGGGTTTTTAGCTACTCCCTAAGTTCATCTTAAGGAGGGGTGTTAGAGTAATCATGCATTAGCTAATAATTAGTTAACCTTTAATTAATTATAGTCTAATTTATTCTCATGCACTTAAGGTAAACTTAGGAGTTATTTATTAAGTTAACTAAGTGCTTTTTTATGTTAACTGAAGTGGGCAATTATTAGGATTGCTCTTATATAGTACTCAACCCTCTTTGTATTAACTCTCTAGAGATTTGTATCTAAGGGTAAATTTTTAGGTTAGATTAATCATTAAATCAATAATAAGCATAAACCCAAAGAAACTACAAAGCACAATGAAAGCAAATATAAATGAAACGATTATACCAGTTAATCGTCGAAGCCTCCATGATTCATCTTCATAGCACCTCCTAGCTTGCAGCATATGATTAATGCCCTCAGATTGAGTGTGTCTGTGTGTAATCTAAAAATGTGAGCAAAATAGCATTTTATAGAAAACACAATTTTGAATGGACGAACGAGATCGACTTTTAACAGAAACCTAAAATCAGAGGACGAGATTTAATTTGATAATCCCTAATCAGGGTTAAGGCAAAATCCTTAAATGAGTGGTCAAGATATTATTTGAGAAAATTAAATCGGCAGTGGAGAATAAATGAGATAATTAGTTAGAAAAATAAAGATTTTCAAAAATCAAGAGGATAAAGACTGCTTGATTTGTGAGATTTGAAAAATCAAGAAGATAAGAGTCAAACTGAAAAAGTGGATTTGAAAAATCAAGAATCAAATAAAAGTTATTCGATTTTTTGAAGGAAAAATATTATTTTGAATTAAAAATAAATTTAACTAAAAAAGGAAGAAAAATCATGTGACAGTAAATAATTAAAATCTTTAATCATTTACTAAAAAGCAGGAAAATTAGAAAGTGGGATAATTTAAATAATTTTATTTAAATTAGAAAAAGCCAAGAGATAGGAAGTGGACAATTTTAAATAAATATCTTTATTTAAAATCAGGAAAAGTGATGGTGGACGATAATTAAATAAATTAAAGAATTTATTTAATTATAAGAGGTCATTAGATATTAATGACACATTAAATAAATAAAACTTATTTATTTAAATGATTAGGAGGAAATAATGGACAAGGATAATTAAATAAATTAAGAAATTTATTTAATTATGAGACATTAGATAATTAGTGACGTTTTTAAATAAATAAATAAAATTTATTTATTTAAATAATCAAGAGGAATAAAAGACATGAATTAATTAAATAATTATGAATTATTTAATTAATAGTTGAATTTGGACTATAGACGAAACATGATAAGACATAAAAATATGGTTTGCGAGTCTAAGCCACTTTTATGTGTCTACAAGATTATCTCTTGAAATATCAACCTTTGAGGTCTTTTGTTTTCCTTGAAGTTTCTTGAGGTTCTTCTATAGCTTTTTCTTGTTGAGGAATGTTGTTCATATTGTTTGCAGATCTCTTGTGTGGAAAGTGTCTTTGTTCGTTGTTTGATCCTGTGGCTCGTGTTTTTCACAATTCTAACAATATTGATTTATTTAGTTTAGGATTGGTTAGATTAATAATAATTTTAGATTGATTTATTTTTTGTTAAATGCATTACTTTAAATAATTTGGACTTATTCTCAACTTAATAAAATAAATTAACTATTCAATTGAATAAGTTGGAATAATTAGAAATGAAGTTAACCATAAAAAAACTAAAATTATAATTTATTTCAAATATATTGTCAAATTTAATCTAGTAATAAGTCTAGAATAAGATTATTATTTGAATTAGTGCATTTGGTTGTAATTTTCCATTTTGGTGTTCTATTTTTATCAAATAAACAATCAAACATCACACACATAACATACAATGTATTAAATCTTGACAACCAAAACAAAAATAGTGTTAATTATTATAAAGCTTGTTAAAACAACAATATTTTACAACAATAATCTTGAGCAATATTTCTTATCAAATTAGGTAGTTGTAACCTCTACGATCTTATAAAATTTGTCAT
>VDFB02135778.1:0-49413 GCA_007258455.2 Sequoia sempervirens | reverse complement strand
TGTCACGAATCAGCTTCTCAAATTCAGCTTGTACTTTGTCCAACTCAACATACGTGCCATCTTCAAGAAGATAATGACACTGAATCTGAACAACGAAACCGCTGACAAGTGCAAGTACTCCAACCACATCATCCTTGAGTGAAAACAACTTGGTAGAAATCTTCTCACATATTTCCATTTTGAGAAGGTGCTGCTCTCTCCAAGTAAAAACCTTGTCTTGATCCTCGACAATCTCCAAGGCATCATATGCAACCGACAACTGAGATACAAGAATACGATCCTTTGCCAAACTCTCTGCAACCGCAACTTCGAGCAACTGAATACCCTGACGGAGTTTATGTGCATCACTCCTCAACTGATACAAATCTGCAAGAAGATGCCGACCTGTAGCAACTAAACTTTTAATCCAGTTGTCCAAAAGTCTACCATGACTGACTAACTGATCCAGCTTTCGTTGTTCTACAGGTGTATTCTAAGGAAGAACAGGTGCTCTACTCGAATTTCCATGAACAAGATCAGAAATGTACTAACGAAGTTGACTATTTTCAGCCTTGAGTAAGGCCTTATCTTCTCCATCCTTCGTGATTCGCTCTTCAAGATTATTAGTGACGATCTTAAGAAGAGTCACATCCGTCTCTCTAGTGGTCCTGCCAAGATTTGCCTTGGTGAATGTAAAGTCACCAACTTCAACTTCATCCAAGCTTTTACCCTCCGGAGGAACGGCAACTTCGATAACAATCTCTGATTCTGGAGTTTTCTCGATATGCACTTGTTTCTTTATCTTCTTGTTCGACCTTCTTTGATAAGGTTCACCGAACTCAGATAAATCAAGGTTGTACGAAGGTTCATGTCTCTGTCTTCCCAAAGACTTCTCGAGCCAACATGACTGAATAATATTTTCAATTCGAGGAGAGATTGTACCTGATGTATCAACCTGTGGCGGTTCAGGTGTCTCTGATCTAGGTTGAATTGGTGTCTCAGGCTCAGAATCTATGTCAATAGGTTGCATGTGAGGCGGACTAGGAGGTTCAACGTGAGGTTCAGCTTGAATAACTGTCTCTACTGGAATCTCAAGAACATTCTCAACTTGTTTCTGCTTCCTCTTACCAGTAGCTTTCTTTCCCATGTTTCCACTGAGTCTAACCCCTTCAGGAGGTATCACAATAGCCTTGACTCGAGGTCTTGTCCTAGAAGTAGAAGGCAATGAAGAGAAATCCCTTGGCGGCTCTGCTACAGGAACTGACTTCTGCTTCCGTTTACTCTCCAAGAACAACTTGCTAGTCTTGATAACTCCATCCGAAACTTCCTCAATAGAAGTACTCTCCTTAGCATACCAATCAGGTGAGCGAAGTGGCTACCGAGCAACTTGATCTTTGACATATGAATTGAGAAGAACTTCTCCATCATCATCTGATAGACCATCAACATCTTCTGATAGGTAATCAGAGAGCTGACCGATAGTGAGTCTACAATAGTGACGATGACGAACCTCGAATTCATCTTCACAATTAGCCCAGAAATCTTCAAGTGCTGGCTTATGTGCAATCCCTCGCTCCAACCTGTCTGCATAATGACCGAGAGGATCATAGGAACGCCTCTCAGTATGAGTCTTGAATTTGAACCTTTCTATCTCGGTTGACATAAGCTTGGCATCTGTTGCTGCATTGCATGTGAAAATTCCCAATGTAAATGGAAAATTGGCCGCAGTCTTATGACGATTGCAAAGAAAGAAATGAACATGTTGCATCTGCTTGAGAAACTCCATGAAGATGATCTTGTCTAACGGATATCTTGGCAACATCAGGGGCTCTCCAACATATCCATAAACCCAGATGTATGTGAAAGTAGGGAACTGGATAAACCAATCCGCCCAAGTGTCCATCGCTGATTTTGCCTCGGCAGAAATACGAATGTGGATTTCATTGTCAAGATCTCTAACTGTCCTCATAGAAAAGTGATCGTTGACTGCTCAGAAGTCTTGCTCGGATTGAGAGAACTCCAACTGAGGATAATACTCATGAACTCGTTGAACACCGAGAGTGCCATTAGTTTTTAGAAGCCTGTAGCTACCTTGAAATGCAACCAAGTAGACCAAGTATGATATCATGTGAAACTCATGATACTTGAGAAAATTAGTAATTTGCTGATGTAAGCAATCACTAATCAACATAGCCCAGTCAAAATGCTCTGTGCCATCAAGAATTCTGGTAATTAGGTAAAACATCCATGAACGGAAAGTGCTAGCATCTTGTTGACCGGTAACTCGATTGAGTAAAGTTATCAAAACAGCAACTTCGTCTTTGAATTCACCACGACCAACCTTTTTAGGCATGTTAGTCTTTTGAACTTTCAGCCATTTCTGAGCCACTCTCTCATGTAATTGTTGATCAAAGATCCCATATCTTCTCACAGCTTCAAGAACCACAAGAAAGTTATTCGAACGAGGAGAAGAAGCAAAGCATTTCTATGTCCTTTTGGTTCGATATCGCAAAACAACCCCCACACCTGATCCGATTTGTCGAAGATGAGTCATAATGCTTGATGCAAGCAAGAACTTAACTCAAGATCGAAAAGTAGTAAATTGTGAATGGATGCCGCCGCTAAACCCCGAACGCCAAGATTCCTCAACTTAATTGTCGCTAACACCTCCGTGACTACTCGCATTAACCACTGATAAACATGATTCGAAGTTCCGGCGGTTCAAGTCTTGATGAAATTATGCAAGAGCCGATTTGGTCTTTGTAATCAATGAGATTGAACTCCAGATTTTGAAAATGAGGACTTTGATCGGTGAAGTCGAATATACTTGAAGAACTTTCTGAAAACCTCTGGACAAGGCTAAAAATAGCCTATGACGAAAGAAATTTTCGAAGTTTTTCTGGAACGTGGGTTTTGTGCACAACGGAATTCTGAACAAACCCAGATAGCTGAATTCTCGAAAAAATGTGTTTCGAGCCCACATGCAAAGAGATTCTCGAAAAAAAGCACAGAGCTTCAAAATGAAGGCTACGGGGCGATTTTCTCGAAAAAATCTAAGACGTGGGTTTTGCTGCAAATGCTGAAGTATGCGAACCCAGATGATCAGATTCTGAATATGTGTTGAATTTCTTTGACATGCGAAGAAAGTACCTAAGGTGAGAAATAGAAGAAATAAGACAGAAGATAGAAAGTTTTGCTTGTCTGCTTCTGAAAAATCCGCCAATCTCTTCTTTGGAACTTGATGAAACCTGCATACAAAGTGAAAATAAAGTCTAGAATCGCCTTCCTCTGAACAATCTGAACTCATTGCTATGAAGAACGCTGAATTCGGACACCTGTAGCACCTTTAGCTTGCTGGTCGCTCAAGAAGAATATGAACTTCGAAGCTAAAGATGATGAAATAATGGACGCCATTGCTTGGTTAAATAGATTTTCATCTATGAAATTCGCATAAAGCATGGAATCCTTGAAAAGTGCGCTTGGCTTGTGATTGGACCTCATTCCAGTTAACTGAAACTAAGATAAGCTAAATAAATCGCCATGCTTTAGGGTTTCCCTTTTCAATCTTCAGTTAACAACTTCATGCGATTTTGACTTTAGTTAGCAATCCACATTAAGTTCGCCATCCTTCACACTTGCTTTAAATTCACAATTTAGAACTAAAGCGTCCCTTTTGAGAACTAAAGTTGACAATAAGAAATTCGCCATATTTTATGCTTTAAATATTCCAAATATAGCGACCCTTTCAAGACTTCAGTTGACATAGAATGAATGCATCAACTTCACAAAACTATGCTTCATCATTTATGCCGTCCCTTTTAGAACTTCAGTTGACAAAAGGTGAATTCGCCAACTTCACAAAGTCTTCACAATTGCAACCAAATTCGCCATGCATGTGAACTTAAGTTGGCTTTCAAGAATAATCTTCAGTTAAGTCAACATGCAATCAAGTTAACTCAACATGCAAGGTTGTTAACTGAACATGCAAACTAGTTAACTCGACATGCGAACTGAAAGATCACTCAACATGCGAATATACGAACTGAAGATGACAACCCAAAAAACGTTTAGTCTAACTGCAGTCAAAACTCCAGTTAAGGCGTCCATTCAACTCTCTTTCGAAAATTCAACTTTGAGCTCTTAAGGCGAATTCCAGACTTAGCCAAATTTCATGAAAATTTAAGCTAAAACCTTTGCCAGGACCTCTGTTCATCCTCTGATACTGGTTGACTGACTTCTCCGATTGGCTGGCTGACAGGTGCATCGCAGAGCTTAACAAAAACTGATCAAAAGTATCTTGAGATCGAAACCATAAACCGACATCTAAAGGCTCAAAATCCAAGTTTTTTCTCGTGACTTAGTCAAATTTTGACTTCTACATCTCGCAGACGTAAGGAAAAAATAAATCCTTCATAACTTCTCGCTTTACCAATTTCGTGATCGATCCTGTGCGTTCATCAAGGTGAGGCCGACTTCATTCTCGCATGACAACCGCGAAAGGCACATTTCAAGAAACATCATCTGAGGGGTGAAAAACAAGGGCGCCCTTTTGAAAAGCTGCTCTTTTTCCTCCAGACTTGGCCATTTCTGAAACTGACTAGAATAACACAAAAACCCCAACTGCAAGCTGCTGAGACATCCTTTGATCTGACGGAGACAAGCAACGGAAAGCTGAGCGTAACACGGACACATTGAACATCTGATATCATCAAAATGAAAGCATTAAAGGCTTGAAAAGCTTAGGCGCCTTTCTCAAAATGTGCTCTTTTGCTTTTTCTTTGATATTTTGACTAAGATTTGACCCTAGGTTTGACCTCCAGTTCAGGCACTTCAGCAACTCAGATTCACCCACTGACGGATGCGTCGCGAAGCTTGAACAAAAGTGAGACAAACATCTTGGGTGGCATTTAGTCAAAATCCTTCATTTGACAACTCAAAAAGATGGGCGCCTTTCTCAAAAGCTGCGCTTTTCTCCAGTGTTAGTCAATTCTCGTCTTCGCCTCGTTTTGCACTGTATCTTCCACAACTTGCTCGAAACAGCTCCGTTTGACAAACTTGATAGCTTACTGCGAAGCTGACGTGATGCCGGACAAATGTCTGCTGGAGGTGACAAACCCTAAAAACAAGATCTAAGCCCCTAAAAGATAGGGCGCCCTTTTAAAAATGTGCTCCCTTCTCCAGAGATAGAAAATTTTGATGATTTTCCTTCAAATTTTCATTTTCCTTAAATCTCTTCAATAACAGACTGACATGACATTGACACCAACTCCATATTTGAAAACCCCAAAAATGACCTTCTGACATCACTTCAACAGGATTAAGACTAAATTAAGCAAAATGCCTTAGTGAAGCAAAATTTGGTTTTGGGTAATAACAAATTTGAAAATGTCTACCAAGACACGTCTAACAAGAAACTCGGGAAGCAAGTCCATAGGGTGAAGAACACTGAAAACGAGATAGTCATTGAAATTGCCACACCACCAGTTGACAAGAATGCCAATGAGGTTGAGGCCAATGATTTCACGTTGGTCAAAGCCAACCTTGGTAGAAGCACACAAGAAATTGATGTAAGTCTCTTGAGGTTTCAGTAGTTAGCTTGAAAGAAAGAGTGGTCAAAGATGGTGAAGACAAGGCAGCCTTCAAGGCTGAAAATCAGCAATTGTGGCAATACATCTCCAACCTCCTTCACAGTACTTCACATGTCACTTCCACAAATGTTGGAATTACCTACAAAACAAAATCAACTAAGTCAGTTGGTTGTTTATGGGAAACACCTGAGAGACTGAGTGGAAGAGTTTGTCACCAGGGGCTGGCTCATACTTGCAAAGTTGTACCAATTGAGGTGCAATGTCCACGACCTTCGCTCAAAAATCCAAGAATTCAAGCAGAGCATAGCAAAGAAGAAGTCACGAGATGAGATCACCATTTCAGACTTGAAAATGGTGTATGATTTAGTCACTACAATGGAGAACAAGCAAAATCTTGTCACTTGGAAAGAACAACTTGCCTACAAGGTAAAAGCTTATGATACAATCTCTGTAGAATTGACTGAGTGTGGACAAAAGGTGGCAAGTGCTCTCAAGTTCGTAAGAACTTTTGTGTCACAAGTCCTTTTCCAATACCAGCGTGAAGATGGTAAGTACATTGAGCTCGTTGCAGTGCAAACAAAATTTCAAGACCTCATTCATAGTAGTTTCAACGATGACCCTGTTGACTGCAAGATGAGCCAAGTTGCAGCCATGTCAACGAGGTTTGATGATGCAGCTGTAAAGAGAATTGATTTTCGGAACCAGGTTGTGGATGGCGAAGTGATGTTGTAGAGGCATGACATCATTCAGAGGAGTATCAGTTGTCCAAATGCAGAGGCAATTAACAGCTTCTTGGAGGACTTGATTGCTCAAGTTGTCGATTAAGAGTGAACCATCAATTGGGACGTCCTACCTTTTCCATAGATAGCATTTAAAACAACAGCTTAAACTTGACACCTTTTCCAAGTTAACTGACTTTCCACCTTTCATGCATGTCATCTTTGGAGACACTTCTTGTACAATTGAGTTAGTTTTAGTTTTAGAATCATACCTAAAGTAGTCTTTCCAGTTAATTAGTTACCTTTGTTTAGACATGAATAAATCTTGTTGATTGGCAAGAACTGATTGTTAACAAAAGGAGATTTTAGGGTTCCCTACCTGTTTGTCTATAAATAAGAGCAACCTTGCTCATTGTATTTTAACTGTTATTACTATAACAAAATTGGTGTGCCCTTGTGCCTTCAAGCTTTGCTAGTCAATATTTGTTCACTTTGTTCAATGTATTTTGGTTGATCATATGTTGTATGATTGTCTTCTTTCTACAATTTGCTGTCCCAAAACGTGCAATTGTTGTTGGAAAGTTTTGAGGAAATCAATCATATGCCCACTCTTGCTTTGATCCGAAGTCTCAAGATCTTTTCATGATATTGTTGTTTTCATAATATTTATTTCAATCTACACCTCAAAAGAGCAATGAGACTTTGAGGGAATTTTGAAAGCGAGTTTATCATTTGATGTTTTATGTGTTTATAATCTTTATTTCAGCCTACACCTTAAAAGAGCAATGAGCCTTTGAGGGAATTCTAAGATCAATCTTATCGTTTGATGCTCTACTTTCATAAACTTTATTTCAGCATACATCTAAAAGAGCAATCAGCCTTCGGATGTGTTTTGGAGATAAGTTTGTCTAAGAATTGTGTTTACCAAAATCATTCCCCGTTACTTATAAATCCTCTTGCTCTGAATTTACTCGAGGAGATAGAAGCATTATAAGTTTAGGCCTAGTTGTAGTTGAAGTTATGAAACCAAAGAAAACCTCAGCTGCAACACAAAGAGTTTTATAAACCTTGTGCTCTCAGCTGAGATAAAAAGATAGGAATTTAGTTTACTTTTTCTTTTTACGCACAATCAGCAAAAGGGGGAGCTTCCCCTCCTAATTTGAAGAGCAGTCTAACTGTGCATAGCTGTCCATTTCCAATCCGCACACCAGAGGCACGAATTGAGGTGCCAGAGATTAATAAAATAATTGTTCCCATTCTATCATTTTCTGAATGTTGTTCATCATTTATGAAATATTGCTTCCATACATATCACATCTAGATTCTAATGCTTTAGAGTGTTGTCCCAAAAGTGTCTTCTAGAATCTGGATCGTTGATCCCTTCTAGATTTTATTTGGCTGCATCAAGTCTCAACATGTAACAACATTGTGCAAGGATCAGTCTTCTAAAACATTTGGTACCCACTCATCCTAATTATATGAAATAATGTCTATTATTGAAGTGAGTGAATATGGTGGGATGCTTGGACCAATAGTTCAATGAGCCAAAATCTAAACAAGATGCCAGCTATGGGTGTCAAATGGCATTTATCCATAATAGTTTTGGTGGTCATACTCTAATTCTCACCTTGAGAATTTAGTATAACTCTTCATACATGTTGACCCCTTATAGATTTAAGTTTCTTTCCAATACAACAAATACTATACATACATCAGCACACACATCTCCACCGTCTGTATGCAGGTACAGAGAAGGTGATCTATGATACAAATTCAAGAATTGTGACATTACAAGTTTTTTCACAAGGGATATAATTTTGGTAATGCTGTAACTCAGCTTATGAACTCACTCTCTTTTAGTTTTCCAGATTTTGGGAGTACATCAAAAGTGTGTGAATCTAATAGGTGGGCTATATAAATGATGAATTGTCAATTTAAAAGCATTTCCAATCACCTACCCAAAACTCTAAGAATGATTTCTATCCTTTAGTAGATGTCTCATAGATGACACAATCACTTTATTACCAGAAAAATCTGTTGAAACAAAATTCCCTCCGTTTCAACAAGAAGTTCTAAATACAGTTGCCTCATTCTTTTTGCATGCAATGACATCTAAAAAGGAAGCCACTGCATGTTCCAAGCATTGGATGCTCCCATCAACAAGGATCCAAATTAAGTGTTTCTCAAAAATAGGAAAATGAAACATTGGATCCAAATTCTCACTTCCAGATCAAGGTAACTAATATAAAGATGTTCTTCCACCATTATGCTTTTCCTATAATAAAACAAAGAACTAAAAATATGGTATCTGCAAAAAGTGATTAACATATGTTAAGAGAATCAATGAATTAATCATTTTCCATGAAAAGGGCATGAACAACTTAAAAATCAACTGGAGTTTAAGGCAAAGAACATTCATTTTTATGGTTAAATCAAGACATCAAAGGTAAAATTACAATGCTGAAACACTGTTAGGAAAAATTCTGGACTTTGAGAATGTCATAAACTTTACCTAGAGAACCAGGTAAGTGTGATAGAAAAAAAGAGGCCCCTGCATTAGGATGGAATCCTATTTGTGTTTCTGGTGCACCAAATACCTAAAAGATCCCCAAAAATGAGGAAATTAATTATTAAATCGAATCAACATCTATCAGTTCCAAGGACTCATAGAGCCACCCTAGAAATAACATATTAACAATCACTAAAATACCACTTAAATTTAACTTCCAACAATCCTCAAAAAATAATGAATTCTCATGTGATCCTTAAAATGACACAACTCTCCAAAGTCCAAACCATTATGCACTTTGAAATTTCCCCAATGCTACCCTTAAGATATGCAAATATTCAGAAACCTTTCGATTTGATTATACAAGATCATAGTAAATATGAGAACAAGTCTAATACCTTAACCATCTGCATTGATTTCAATTTATTGATTGAAATTTAAGTAATGAAGTGAGACTAATACCATTACCTAGTATCAATAAACAAACATAGAAAATAGTACAAGGAGTTGATAGCTTGGCAACTAAAAAGGGAATTGATGTTCATGAAAATTAACGAAATTGGCAATTTTGTACAAAGTTGATACCTTGGAAACCATAACAGGTTGAGAAACCTTCAGCCTTGAGTCTTATATTTAGGGGTGTCAAGAAGATTGTGAGTATACATTAGAAATTACAAGGACCTCATAACTAACTATTTATAAAACTTACAAAAAACAAATTTATTGTACCATTACTTTTCTCTAATGCCATGTCTTGGTACAGTAGAGGAAGGAAGACTAAAACATACAATTGCTTGTTGCCAGTGCCACAACTTGAAAAATGAGAGGTATCCAAAGAATTAAAGGTTAAAGCCAAAACCACTCACCTTCCATTTTTGCTATAGTGGCTTGCTGCTAGACAACAATGGGCAATAACTCCCTAAATAGAGATTTAAACAACAAAATTGTTAAATTGTAGGGTGGAAACTTGCTTCTTTATGCTATATTTGCTCCTACATGCAACTATATATTCTTGACAAAGTTACTGGATGCATTCATGCAGATTGTTGCATCATATTCAATTACATCTGCGAACACCCCAACAACTTCAAGCTAACAAACTCTGTGATGCTTGCCAATATGGTGGTTGTGAAGGTGCAAGATTGTAGGCTCC
This sequence comes from Sequoia sempervirens, assembly GCA_007258455.2. Classification (NCBI taxonomy): domain Eukaryota; kingdom Viridiplantae; phylum Streptophyta; class Pinopsida; order Cupressales; family Cupressaceae; genus Sequoia; species Sequoia sempervirens. Next base: position 39,465 of record VDFB02135778.1, on the reverse strand, counting down.
CACATATAAAGGCAAAACTACATGAAAATTCACCCTTAAAAGATGATCAAACAGAATCACTGCAGAAGATGGAACAACTCTACTTTTGTCTATTTTCCTTTCATGTGTTACTTACACATCTAACACTGGAGCGTGTTGGTTCATATTCACTGTAGCATCATTTTCCCTCAGAGAATACGAGGCAACACCCTACAAAGCCTTAGGGATGCAAAGGTAGAGAAGGGCATTGACACTTAGTGAAGCCTGATGTTGGATGCTTGTTAGAGAGCCAACAGGAGGGTCTTTGAACTGCAGCCAAGTTGCCAATTAGAATATTCTGTCTGAAATAGGCAAAACATCTGACTTCTCAAGGGTTTGTGCATGCAAAATATTACTGGCCATTGATAACAATCTTCAGGCAGATATCTCAAATAGCAGCACTTTTGAATCGTAGATCGTCAACTCTGTGAACCTGGTAATTATCTCCTCTGTTCATCTTCAGTTTACCCAGACAGAGAATAGAATAATAGTATTATAGTTGTAAACAAATATGTTGAGATACAGAAATAGAGAATAGAATAATACCATTACTACTGCAGTCACAAATTATATGGAGGCCAATAAACCCTAACACAATCACATGTTAAAAAAAACAGCCAAGGTAACATAAAGTATTGACAATCAATAATTCTAATATATAACAAATTAAAACAGATTGAAGCCTAATACTGACCAACAACAGGACCACCACTAGGAGAGGAGGTGATGGAAAATCAGAACCTATTCATAACCAAGACTTTCACGATTCCTCTGGTCCTCCAGAACAAGAGTTCTTCAAGAAGATGACCCAGTACCTCTACTGTAAACATTGCATCTAAATCATGACTAAGATAATCGCACAACAGTTCAAAGACAGAACTACTACTACTAGTTGAGCAACTATTAAAAACTTATATGTATCATGGAGTTTTATTTAATGAATACCTACGTATGGAAATGTGGCATTCTAATGCAAGCCCATTGCATGAAAGAACAACATTGCTATCACTTGCATATCAAGTTAAAGTTATGTAGTGTTTTTTTTGTAATACTAACTTTTTTTATTTATAAATATTAAAATATATATTATTTAAACAATATTTAAAACTAAAAATCTCTACAAGTTTTAGCTAGTTGGCATTCCGTTGATGCTCCTTTTGAAGGAAAATTTACTTATGAAGATATGACCTTGTAAATCATCTATTTATTGAATTGGTGGGTTTAGTGATAGGGGGCACACCCCTGTTATTAATCACAAGTAGGATGTAGGGTCAAGAATCCACTTGATATAGATTTTTACTTATATGTCACAAAACAAATTTGCATTAGAAGAGAAGTTAAAGAGCGCAAAAGGCATCTCCATAATATGTCCATAAGAAAACAGTGCAATAGAAGATGGTGTCCCTGTTGAATATTTTGCCATTGATGTCAAAGAGTAAATATACAGGTGATGGTGTAATACTATCACTCAAATTAAAGTATATTGATTCAGATTGCTGATCGATTATATTTATTTTCACACAAAGTTTGGGCAATTCAATATTCATTTGCTGCACATTGATAATGGGAATTCATTGAATATGTGATGTTTGGGACAGTTAATTAAATCACTCTCTAATAATAGCTGGTCGATGTCAATATTATATAGTATAAACATTTGGTGATGCTGGTGTTTCTTATAATTGCTATGGCTTTTTCTCTCAACTCAGCAACTACAGATAATAATATAAGGTGATAACATGAGCATTGGTTGGGTGCTTGGGTGATGCCGTGAAGACTTCTGTGGATAGTCGTGAGACTTTGCCTATTGCAGCAACCCAGTAGGAGGCCCATGCTTGATTTGAGGGGTCATATCTGCATTTTGGGAAGGTGCCATAGTATATACACAGCAGCAAGAGGCATGATGAGCATGGGCAGGGATGATCAAGGTGGCGTCCTCCATTTCTTAGCACAGCCATTAATGCTGATGCCAGCGCCTTGCAACACTGACCTTAGGTCTGAGCTGCAAATAGATTATTGGACGTTGGAGTGATAGCGTGCACGATGTAGACCCTAGTATCTGGACTTCTTTCCATTCATGCCTAAGCCAGCATAATTATTTCATAACACCTTGCATATGGTTGAAGGCTTGCATAATGGTCGACAGTTTCTTTACTCCTAGGCACTAAACTCACACACCTCCGACTCATCTATCTTTGGCCGACAACTTTTGTATTTATTGTCGATTCCCCTGTTGCAGGCGGCTTGATAAATTCTAATATCTCTGATGAATACAATGAGGGGTGGCCTAAGACTCTTTGATGAGTCTTCTATTTTTAGCAACGGCTTGAATATTATTTGCAGATTCCAAGTCGTGGTGTGTAAGAGTCTAAAAAGACGTGAGTTAAAGTTTCCAGCAATGTGGATGCAAGGATGGGGGTCCATTGCATTTTCCTGGAGTAAAAGCTAAAGCTTAAAATGTTTCAATAATCGCAAAAATTAATTGTAACGACTGCTCCATCACTGGCCGATTTGAAATGGGAGACGTGATGCATGAGAATGACCTTCTCTTGTTTGAGTGGTTTTGAAAATGCAATTTGGGTGAAGTCTGTTTTGCGTGGGATCAGATTTGATGCATTGTCATTACTTTAGTGGTCTTCATGGCAATTAAGTATATAGCGGACCATTTTTAGGATGCTCAACAAAAACAGGTCAAAATATGCGAAGTAAATCTGGAGCTTTTTCTTGTAACGGAGGTATTCATTATTCATTGTTGTGTGAAGTGGAGCAATTTTTGAGTTAATTCACACCTCTGCATGTGGAGAAAAAATGTTGAATAGTGATTTGAAAAAGGCTAAGGTTGAGGTTTTCATTGTGTGTGTTGTCATCAATATTATGATGAAATCAATTAAGGATGGGCTCACGTAACATTTTCATGCATTACTTCATGTATTCTGAGAAGCCTGGAGTACAGATTTTTCATTGCGAAATCTTATATTCTGCTGTCCTTGATATTTTCTGGGTATGAATCGGGTGAAGTTGTGCTGTTCTTATATGGTATTCATTCTTGTATTTGTCAGCGCGGATATGTGAATGTGAGGTGGCAGGTTCTGCATTTCCTGTGTATTAACAAGTTATGAAGAACAAAAAATGAGAAAGGATTGAGGTTTTGTTGAGGTTTTGTTGCGAGTGAAGTTAAGTTTTTGAGCAAAAGAATTTCTGAGTTTGAACAGTGCTTATGCAAGTATGAGCCTCTCGGTTCAAGTGAAGGCTGGGTTTGTAATCAATAATGCAGCGTTACAGAGTTGTGAATATTCTCAGTGAGTTGGTGCTTCAGCTGTTCCAAGTTGGTGCTTCCAGTGAGTTGGTGCTGACTTCTTGTAATCTGGAGATTGTAGTCTCCTGGGTTGGTGCCCTGTTGAAGATCAATGAAAGCAATAGTTTTGCCGTAGTATTTTACCCAAAAGGGTTTTCCACGTGGTATCAGTGTTCTTCTTGTCTAATGTTTGCTCTTACTGTTTTGATTGCTGGTTCTTATGGGTTTTAAGTATTGAAGTTTTAAAATACTGATTCACCCCACCACCTCACCACCCCTCTTAGTATTTTTTGTGTGCTCTTCAGTCTCCACTTCATAGCACAATGATATATGAGAACCCAACAATGTAGACTCAGTCTAATAAGTTAAGGGTATAGTAAACTCATATTAGACTAGTATTAACCTGCTTCATTACCTAGTTCACTGACCCAGCATAATGTGTGCCACATGTTGGTCTCTTCGTAATCATGACCATGAAAAAACATTGCAGTAATTTAGAGAAAAGGTGCATTAAAAGATTTAGAGAGTAGGTACCTAAACACATGCAAGTGAGGGTCCAAAAATGGTGAAGTGTATGTGTGTGATGTAAAATTGATTATGTTATGGACAGATTTATAAATTGCATGACCAAGCCTCTGCTTATAGGCACAACCTAGATTGCTTGCTTACTAGCTAGCTTACATGTATTCTCTAGAATTGTTTTCACCTACAATCAGCATATGCCACCAGCAATATATCAAGAATTAAATCATAAGCAGTATTTGCCATATATGGCATATACTAGTGTGCTCCTGCATATAATTTATAAACACAATACCCATACCAAATAATCGCCCTGCCAATGTTCTTGATTAATATTGTTCAGAACTATTATAAATGTGTACACTCTTGCAATTAACCATACCCGCAAGCAAGATAGAATGCATACCTTGCCTCCAAGGATGCAGGAAAGCAAGCTTTTAAGTTTTAAGCATGCAGAAGGCTATTATCATTTTACACTTAGTAATACATGCTCATGCTGAATATTTGCAGCAGTAAAGTTACTTGTTAATGCAATCACTGCAGTAATGTGGATCTCTATTTAAATGCATGTATACATGTCATAAAGCATACTCCATGAAAGGTAGAAAATTATGAGAACAAGAAAATGTACATGTAGGATCAAATTTCTCCATGTGATAGATATGCATAAGTATGAAAGAAGGTGAGAGTGGACATATGAAGGAAAGGTAAAACGACATTCTTCTACTCCTATAAGAAGTGATGCTTCAGAAAGTGAATTCAAAATGAAGCTCATGTCAAATGAAATGCTTAACCAGCCACCCAAATAAATCACAGTGATAAGTATTGATAAGAATAAAATCACTTTATTAAGTTATTAACAGAATGAGACAGATACTCAAATAAATTTATCAATACTATGAGGACCATAACCTAAATGCAAGCTATCAGCAGACCTTGGTACATACCTCATCCTAACTACTACATGAACAAACAATTTGGAGACTTCAAATAGAAATGTTCAGGGTAACCTAAAGAAAAAGGAAAAAGATAGCACACCAGCTCAAGGAAAGAAATTGAATGATGGAACTCGAGCCAAGTCATTATCAGGATTTTTTCAGCTTGTCTACTTCTACAGAAGGAATATATCTTTGAGACCACCCGTTATATCTGCAAAATCTATTTTTTTACTTGGAATAAAATGAATCAGCCAGAAAGTCAAAACTCTCTATAGGATTAAGGTATTAGCCCAAAGATGCAGCAAATTGCTGTGTCAATAACTATTCAACTGAAAATGTTTGAAGATGGAAACACACACAAATTGCACAAAACATGAATAATATAAATTCATTTATTAAAGTAGTGTACAATACTATGGTATAGAGAGATATAAGAATCCATTAAGTCTCCCCTACCCTGACCAACATCTGGATAAATTTATTGATGCTGGTTCAACAACCTAAAGAAGTTTATGTAAATCAATATTTATATGTATGGGTGTTTAATAATCGTAAAAAAATTCAGTTACTGAAGAATACTAGTAGTTTAATCTCCCTTCTATTTGTCTAATTCTAATATGGCCCTGTGGACAGATAAATGAGTTTAAATAAAATATGAATTATCCATAGGCCAAATAATCCACTAATCTTTCCACATTACCTTGGCATTAGGAAAATCAAAATGTCTCCTAAATGACAGGCTTAACCATATGGCAGAAATCATTAAATACAGAAAGAGAAATTATGTTTTGTAAACTAAAATTAAAAGCTTTAGATTTGAGGCTTACAGAATTTCACAAAACAGATTTTTAATTTCTGCACCTTAGGAGATGTTAGAAAACAAAGAGTGTGATGATGCTTAGGATTTCTTCAAGATAACTTACAGAAAATAATAGCAAATGGAGTAAAGACAAGACCAATTTGCCTCCCCCACTGGAAAAATGAATATTTTATCTAAATTACATTAGCTTTAGATCTGAAGCTTCCTACATAGTTTCACTAAATATATTATGTATCTATAAGTTCAACACCTTCAAAGTTAGAAACCAAAAACAGAAAATAAAGAGTGTGCTGATGATTAAGATTTGCTCAGGAAAAACTCATGGAAAATAATAACAAAAGAGGCATGTAAAGTACTGATTTTCCTCACATACTAGAAATATAAATAATAAATGTGTTATGAAAATCTTAATGAATCTAGTGAGTCACATTGTGAATGACACATACTGTCTTATCTGTTGCCACACGAAATGTGCCAGGAATAGAGATACCTGCCCCTCCTCCCATTGTCAATCCATCCAATATTGCCACCTTCATACCAATTATCAAATGTTGTTAAAGTCTAATGTGTTAGCCAATCAAACAACAAAAACCTAAAATCATACACTCAATAACATCTTAGTTTCAATCAGCACAAATAAGATAATTTTTCCTGTTGAATTAACATAACCACCTATTAAAAGTATCAAAACTGTTCTTTAAGGCTTTGTCACTCCCACTGTGATCAATCACATTTTTGTTGTTTCCTCCAACACATCTTGGGACACTAACACTGGCACTTGAGGATTTTTGTTCTCATCTAGGTGGTCTTAATCTATTTATTACCTTTAAGATTTTCCCCCCTTTTTTCTTTTTAATACTGTACTTAAAAAAGGGAAGAACTCCAAGCAAGTAAAGTTAATGTGGATGATGCATTTGCTGATTTGTTTTATTCAAGTGATATTTCATTCAATGTAGCAAGAAATCCACATTTTCGTAACGCAATTCAGAAAGTTGCAGAGTTTAGCAAAGGGTACACACCTCCATCTTCAAAGGTTTTCAAGACAACTCTTTTGCAGAAGTCAAAAGGTAGAGTGACTGAGAAATTAGCTGAGGTCAAAGCCTCTTGGAAGGCAATAGGCTGCACTATACTGAGTGATGGATGGTCAAACCTATGTTAGAGGCCATTGATTAATGTTTTGGTGGCTTGTCCTGAAGGTGTTGTGTTCTTGAAGGTGATTGACACCATAAACCAAAAGAAAGCTTCAAAATATATTTTTAAAATAGTAGAGGAAGCCATTCTTGAAGTAGGGGTGGAAAATGTGGTTCAAGTGATAATTGATAGTGCAACAAATTGTCTAGGTGCTAGGAAGCTGATCATAGAGAAGTACTCACAAATATATTGGAGCCCATGTGCAGCCCATTGTCTAAATTTGTTGCTTCATGACTTGGCTAAATTCCCATGGATACATGAAGCAATTCATAAAGGGAGAGCAATCAAAAATTTCATAAGAAATCATCATCGCGCATTGAGTCTTTATAGGCAGCATGTATCTAGGGAGTTGTTGAGACCTTGTGACACAAGGTTCGCTTCATTTATATCACTTTGAAAAGAGTGGTTGAAGAGAAAGCAGCTTTGAGATGTGTTATTTGTTCCAATGAGAGGGAAAATCCAGCGCTTTCTAGAGGTCCTAAGGGAAAGAACATAGAGCAGGTTTTGAATATATGTGGGCCAATTGTTGATGTGCTTTGTATGGTCGATGGTGACATGCCTTTCCTTGGCATGTTTTATGAAAGCATGGACCGTTGTAAGCTATGTCACAGAATTCAGCGAATTTCAAGGAAAAATTTTGAATTTTTCCAAATTTCAAACCTTTAGACAATTCATTAAAATTCGGCAAAATCATATGGAAAAAAGCACACTTTTTTTCATTAAAATATATTGTGGAAAAGTGTTATTTAAGGTTTTCTAAAACAAGTTTTAGGATTTTCAACCTATTTTTGTTATAAATCACTCTACTAGCGGATCATTCTAAGCACATAGTCTGTTTATGGTTTATATTTTATAAATGTGTCAATCTTTTTATGATGACTTCAAATCTATTTAGCAATGTTAAACTATTTTGCTAATTTTTTGGATATATTACGTATATTTAAAAATATATATATATAAGGCAAATTTAATGCCGAATTTTGTTTCCCTTGGTGAATTTCATCTGAGTTTTAATGTTGTCAAATTCGAACCTTGTGACTTAGGTTGTAAGGAAGCTATTCAAAAAGCACTAAATAATGTAGAAGCAAAGTACATGGAGATATGGGAGACAATTGATTCCAAATGGAAAACGATTCACACACCTTTGCATGCAACAACTTGCTATTTGGAGCCTAAGCTATTTCATATTGATAGACAGAGTGATTGTGAAATTATGGTAGAGCTTTTAGAAGCCATTGACAGGTTTGAACCAAATTCAACAGTTGCAACTCTAATCAAAGACCAATGTTGGAAATACAAAAGAGCAGAATGGATGTTTGGAATGTCAATAGCCAAATATGATATGGCACGAGATGATGTACTTGGCTATATATGGTGGATGACCTATGGAGCACAAACACCTAAACTACAATGCTTTGCCATTTGAATATTGAGTCAAGGAGCAAGTTCATCAGCTTGTGTGAGGAACTGGAATTGCTTTGAACACATCCATTCCAAAAAGAGGAACAAGTTGTTGTTTAGAAAGTTGGGCAAATTTATCTAAATTCATAGCAACTTAAAATTGTTCATGAACAAATCAGCAAACGACTCCACATCTTCACAACAACACATTTCAAAAGACATAGCAATGCTAGTTGCAGATGAGCTTGACATTTTTGATGATGATTTGGGTAGTGATACTAATAATGATGCTATGGCATCTCAGCCAAGTGCTCTTGATGACTTGGAGTTTTTTTGGCATTCCAATGTCTTGACTATTGATTGTACCTTTTTGACAAAAGACATTTTCGCAATCATGATTTCACATGTTTCTTATGCTTTATATTTTATAAATGTGTCAATCTTTTTATGATGATTTAAAATCTATTTAGCAATGTTAAACTATTTTGATAATTTTGTGGATATATTACTAATATTTTTTTTATTTTTTTTTTAAATTATATAAGGTAACTTTAGTGCCAAATTTTTTGTCACATTTTTTGTCATGTCCTCAAAATCGCAACACTGAGATAACAAGTGAAATAAGTAAATAAGATAATATTATAATATGAATTCTAATGATTTAAATATCAAATAATATAAAATATAAAATAATATTATATAAATATAAAATATAAAATAATATTATATAAAACAAATATTAAATAAATATAAAATATAACACTATAATTATCAAATACAAATTATACTAAATAAGATAATAAATAATGTTAATCTAAAATATAAGATTATGATCATCAATGTAAAATTATAAAACATTAAACATTGTAATAATAAGAGGCATTTTGAAAAGTCACAACCCAGCTCTATAAAGGATATAAAATGGAGGACAAAATTGAAACAAGCAGGGGAGGAGGATTAAAAAAAGATAATGGGGAATATAATAGGAAAATCAGTAGAAATCATTCACTAAGTCAACAAGTAATTCGCCACTATTACATTTGGGCAGTACCATATTAGAAGAAGCAACGGCTAGAAAGAAATATCGGGTATTTACAAAGAGACGAACTGTTGATCATTGGTGCCTCTTTTAGGAAAGGAAAAGAAAAACAATTTCAGATCGAGCCAAATCTTGGCATCCATTTGAAGGCTTTTGACTCTTTGTGGAGGAGTGTCCAAGTCAAACTTTGAGGGTAACGTGGCCTTGAAAGCTGGGACATGTGCATCCTAAGAGCCACTCAGGATAAAGAGATCACCTCTAGAGACGTGATTCATCAAAGAAGCCAGGGTCTTGTTTAATAGCATTTCTATTGTGTCACTGCCTATTGGAGTTACATCACTATCTTACAGCAGCTGTAGATGCAACTTAGCCACTATAATTTGAAGTTGTCTTGTCACTATTTGGTAAGTACATAGTCTCAGAACTAAATCGTCATTTGCATTTGACATCACATGAGATGTTGTTTCTATTTTGGTAAGTACATAGTCTCAGAACTAAATCGTCATTTGCATTTGACATCACATGAGATGTTGTTTCTATTGTATTGTTGGCATGGTAATTGAAGCCCTTCATATACATAACAATCTGCAAGTAGTGTATTGACATTATAGTCCAGTGTACTTTGGAGATAAGACTTGCATAACAAATGTTTGTCATCTCGTCATTTGACTACATAAACTTATCTTGAAAGAAATAATTGCTGCAACTGCATTTAAGGATCCTTGCATTCCATATTTGTACATATTTACAGTCCATTGCATACTTATTACAAGTCAGCATAGGCATTGTCTGAGGAAAAGCAAAGGAAACATTAATTAACTATTGGAAAGAGATTACGAGCAAACTGTTTGTCGAAATACCCAAGCACTGAAACTGAAAATCTAGTGCATAAACAGCAAGGGACATCACAGTGGTATCAAAACATCGGTCTTGCCAACCTATTGTAGAAGGAGATAATGCAAACCTATCACAAAAGAGGAAACATGGCCGATCAGCTAGCTCTAGCTCAAGAAATGAAAACCTTCATGGAGCAAACCAATGAGAAGTTCGAGAAGACCAATCAGCTAATTCTTCAAGCTCTCCAAAGCATAAATAGCCACCACACTCAAGAAAGAACCAATCCAAGGAAAGAAATGCAGTCAAACCAATCCGAAAATGAACACTCAACTCAAAGTTCCACATTAAGACCCACCATGCCTCCATTCATTCAAAAGGTTATCGAAGGAGAAGAAGAACCAAACACCAATAGTGCGGAAGACATTGCGCTTATGTATGCTAAGTTAGATCCCGCAGTTCAGAAACTCATACCCTTTAAAGAATATTATGAAGTCAAAACTCAAGCCAACTCAAGCAGAAGGAAGAATCAGACCAGCAAAGACCTTAAATCTCGAGTTAACAAAATGACATTGCCCTCTTTTGACAGCTCCGAGAAGACCACCACACAATCATGGGTCCAAAAGCTTGATACTTATCTTTCCCTCAGCCCCATGACTGAAGAGGATGCAATCAATTTCCTGTCCTACACCTATCAGGAATAGCTCACAATTGGTGGCACCATGGACTAATCACGCAAGGTCACCGGAATATAACCACCGATTGTGAGTTCACTCAAAAACTCATTAATAGATTCGACCAAAGGCATCCCGAGTGGTATTTCAAGGAACTCACCCAACTAAGGCAACAAGGAACAGTAGAGGAATACGCGAATGACTTCCAAAGAATAGCTGTCATGGTCCTTGACCTATCTCAAAAAAGGCTCACCTATCTATTCATTGAAGGACTTAAGGAATCAATCAAGAATATAGTAAACCCATTGGAGCCCCAAACCGTGGGGGAAGCAATTCAAAGAGCCATGAAAGTAGAATCCAACTCTCCAAAGGAAAAGGCTAAGAACCCCTTGCTCAAGTCACAAACCAAACAAGACCAACGAGAGGGAGATAATGGAAGAGGAGCATGCCACTTTTGCAATGAACCGTGGGTCATAGGCCACCGATGCCTTGATAAGGAAGCCAAAAAGCGAAGGAGAGAATTAATGGATAGAGGCTTATGTTTCAAATGCAACAAACATTGGGGACAAGACCGCAAATGCAAGAAGGGACAAATACACAAGATAGAGGAAACATCGGATGAAGAATCAAGAGAATTCCTACCAAAAAGACAAAATATGATGGGCATTGACTAGAACAAGAAATGAACTCTTGGATGTAACAGCTTCAAAATAAGTCAATAAGACATTCTGGTGGATAAGAACATTCTTAATGAATATTGAGATTTCATTGAAAGACATTCTACGTGAGAATTAAAATTTTGGTCCTCTATCAAGTACGCCAACCCCAGGGCTGGGGCCAAGAGGCTGAATAACTAGGTGTCGCTCTGTGCTCTTGGGCTTTATTGGAAGGAGGAAACACATCTCCGTCAAGTATGCCAACCCTAGGGCCAGGGCCAAGAGGTCGAATGACTAGATGTCACTTCATGCTCTTGGGCTTGATTGGAAAAGGAAAGTACATCCCCATCAAGTACGCCAACCCTAGGGTTGGGGCCAAGAGGCCGAATGAATAGGTGTTCATTTCATGCTCTTGGGCTTGATTGGGGGAGAGAACTACATCCATATCAAGTACACCAACCCCAGGGCTGAGGCCAAGAGGCTGAATGACTAAATGTCATTTCGTGCTCTTGGGCTTGATTGGAAAAAAGGAACATACATTCCCATCAAGTACGCCAACCCCTAGCTAGGGCCAAGAGGCTGAATGACTAGGTATCATTCCGTGCTCTTGGGCTTGATTGGGAGAGAGAACTACATCCACATCAAGTATGCCAACCCCAGGGTTGGGACCAAGAGGCCGAATGGCGAGATGTTCATTCCGTGCTCTTGGGCTTGATTGGAAGAGAGAAATACAGGATGAAGACCACTGTACCGGCAAAGAAATCAAGAGATTAAGAACCTTAAGGGAAGAAGACCCCGTGTTGTTGGAGGACAAGCAAAGCCAAGCACAAAGATAAGTATATTTGATATATTTATGTTTTAATGGATATACTTATTCAAATAGAGTAATCATTATAGAACATTCTCATTTAAACTATACGTGACTAATTTGTGTACCGTCGGTGACAGATTAGAAGAAGAGATTCTAGAAGAAAATAAGATGTTTTGCTTGAGGACAAGCAAATTTGGGAGGGGAGGACTATCATGTCCCCAGAATCGCAACATTGAGATAACAAGTGAAATAAGTAAATAAGATAAAAATATAAACATTAGTAATTTAAAGATAATATTATAATATGAATTCTAATGATTTAAATATCAAATAATATAAAAAAAAAAAAAAATATTATATAAAACGAATATTAAATAAATATAAAATATAACACTATAATTATCAAATACAAATTATACTAAATAAGATAATAAATAATGTTAATCTAAACTATAAGATTATGATCATCAATGTAAAATTATAAAACATTAAACATTGTAATAATAAGAGACATTTTGAAAAGTCACGATCCAACTCTATAAAGGATATAAAATGGAGGACAAATTCAAAACAAGCAGGGGAGGAGGATTATAAAAAGTCTAAAAGATAATGAGGAATATAATAGGAAAATCAGGAGAAATCATTCGCTGAGTCAGCAAGTAATTCGCCGCTATTACATTTGGGCAGTACCATATTAGAAGAAGCGACGGCTAGAAAGAAATATTGGGTATTTACAAAGAGACAAACTGTTCATCATTGGCGCCTCTTTCAGGAAAGGAAAAGAAAAACAATTTCAGATCGAGCCAAATCTTGGCATCCATTTGAAGGTTTTTGACTCTTTGTGGAGGAGTGTCCAAGTCAAACTCTGAGGGTAACGTGGCCTTGAAAGCTGGGACATGTGTATCCTGGGAGCCGCTCAGGATAAAGAGATCACCTCCAGAGACGTGATTCATCAAAGAAGCCAGGTTCTTGTTTAACAGCATTTCTATTGTGTCACTGCCTATTGGAATTACATCGCTGTCTTACAGCAGCTGTAGATGTGACTTAGTCACTATAATTTGAAGCTGTCTTGTCAGTATTTGGTAAATACATAGTCTCAGAACTGAATCATCATTTGCATTTGACATCACATGAGATGCTGTTTCTATTGTATTGCTGGCATGGTAATTGAAGCCCTTCAGGTACATAACAATCTGCAAGTAGTGTATTGACATTACAGTCCAGTGTACTTTGGAGATGACTTGCATAACAAATGTTTGTCATCTCATAATTTGACTGCATAAACTTATCTTGAAAGAAATAATTGCTGCAACTGCATTTAAGGATCCTTGCATTCCATATTTGCATGTATCTACAGTCCATTGCATACTTATTACAAGTCAGCATAGGCATTGTCTGAGGAAAAGCAAAGGAAACATTAATTAACTGCTGGAAAGAGATTACAAGCAAACTGTTTGTCGAAATACCCAAGCACTGAAACTGAAAATCTAGTGCATAAACAGCAAGGGACATCACAGTTTTTACCCTTGCCAAATTTCATTCGAACTTTATTGTTGTTGAATTTGAACTTGAATTTGAACCTTGTGCCTTAGCATACAACAAGTAATTCTAAGCTTCAGTTCAAGCATTTGAGTAATTGTGTCAACATCTTATCAGTAAGGGGGTCATTCTACACCAGGATAATCTGCCCTTTCAGAACTTGAACCCTCAATCCAAGATTCAAGAACATTGGCATTTGAATGAGCATCTTATGTTCAGCAGTTAAATTTGGTGATCAAGTACAAGGACATCACGAACAAGTTGTTCTTGAGTACTCAACATCATGAACCTTTGCAATGACCCACAGTGATCAATAAAACACCTTTCTTAACTAAAGTCTGAGAGATGAATTATTGTACAAGTTACTAAACATTGCATTCCTATCAACCCTTCTCACCAGTTTCTACTGAAGAAGGCTTATTCATCCTAATTGTGGACATTTTGGCGCGCCAAATTCCTAGGAAAACTTGCAGCACTACTTTTGTTGGCCTTCTATGTGGAGGAAAGTTGAGGATTTCATTCATTGGTGCTCACTTTGCATCCAATCAAATGCTTGCATCATATCCACCATTTCCAGTTCCTTCATAGCCATGGGAATCCATTTCCACGGATTTCATTAGCATCCTACCCTCAACTTAGTATTAACATAATTGCATCTTTGTGTAGCATGTTGGTTTTCCATACCAGATTTTTTCACACCTTGCACGAATACAAATGATCCTCAAAGCTGCCTACTTGTTCTTCAAGCAATTTTAGGCTACTACTCACTATTAGTCTCAGTCACGAGTCTCACTTCTAAAGTCACTTCGGGAAACTATTGTGAAAGCTTCCTAGCTGTCAATTGCACTTCTTCACTTTCTTTCATCCACAAATTCATAGCCAAAATAAGGTTATTAATCCCACCTTAGTTCATGCTCCCTCCATTTAGCATTGCCAGATCAAGTAGAGAAACAACTATTTGCATATGCTTTGGAATGGTCATGTTGTGACCTTTTCACACATCGCCCCATTGCAAATGGGGACCCCCTGTTTTTCGCTTTTTGTTTTGGCATTGCAACTGCTTATCACCATTTTTCTTTTACAATGAGGAGTTAGAGTTTTGAAGAGTCATCCGAGCCAAGTTGGGAATTCAAGCTTGAAACAGTACCTAAACGTCACGGAAGTGCTCAGAAGGTCCGGAAGACGAGGATCGCCTATGCTTTGAGTCAATTCTGACACTTCCTATTTTTTAGGGATTTTTGCTTTTTCGCTTTTTTCATTTTTGGCATTTTTGGACCAATCTGGGATCCCTATTTTTTAGGGATTTTGCTTTTGATAGTTTTAGAAAGTCAACCCTGGTCATGGAGTCAACATTTCCATTTTTAGAATCAAAATGAAATAAGACCGTTCAATTTTTTGTGTCTGAAATGTGCTAGTAAAATTTTTTCTTGAATTACACAACACAACCAACACTACGCCAAATGGATTAGTGTTAGCTTCAAAAAGGAATAAACTAAAATTACACTCAATGCCAAGAATGTGCACACAAGATCCTTTGAAAGGTGAGGTGCTAACATATGGCGAAGGAACTAAGCTACCAACTGAAAATTGAATTACAAATGTTGATAGGCGGTTAACCAGCCTTGAGAATTTCCACGCTACCACTTGAACAGTGGGGGGAAAACATTACAATACAAAACTAATTCATCCGTTGCGGCGAGCATCCACTTATGAGTGGGAATTCGCCACTTTACAATGGGTGTCTAAAGAGAGATTAATTGTTCTTTCTCCACATTGGCGGTAAACCATCCAGGGGTTAAAAATGTATAAAATTATAACAAGTAATTGCAGCAATAACAATGGTTGGATTAGTACTACTAAATCTCAACCTTACAATCAAGGAATCTGCAAATACAAGTATTAAAATGATAGAGAATAATGCTAAGATGTAAAGAATGAATGCTTTACAATGTTTATGCCTCAAATGATGAAGTAAAGGCCAAAAACAGAAAACTAATGCAATCTGATATAAAAATTTGAGTTATGGAAATTCTGATCAGCAAACAGAAAACACCATGAAATGCTCATAACTTCATCAATATACCTTCAAATTAACTAAAACCTTTTGCAAAGGCTCTCTAGGAGAATGGCGCCCAAGAACAAGTCATAAAACAACATCAAATCCTCCTCATTTATTTGGCACGAATCCCAATGTGCTCTAAGAAGGTACAGCTTGGCTGGAAGGGCGATTTTTCTCATAAAAATCAGGTTCTTTGAATTTAAATCTCATCTTCTATGAGAAGGGTTGCCCAATGTCAACAATCATGTAGCACAAATGCCCAGAATGAAATAAAATTTACTCACAAAGCTGTATACAAAATTCACTTTCAGTTGTAGATGAACCAGCAACTCAAAAATGATAATAAACTCCAAAATTCTTCAACAATAGGCTCAATCTGCTAGTCTGGATGAGAAGCAGCAATAAAACCAATTAGGTGTTGTCTTTCAAACACGAAATTGATTGGAATCTAGGAGGTAAGCATCCCTTGAAGAAATAATCACAATGTCATTTCGACAACATAACTTTAGCAATTAACAATGGATGATAAAAGCTGGAGCAAAACTTCTCTTTTATAGAAAAAGAGGTGACTTTTCAAATTCACAAAACTCCTCCAAGAATGGGACGCCAAAAGTCCCCTTTGAAATATTTTAAAATTCAAAATATTAAATCCTCCTTTAGAATGGCGTCCACTTCAAGGCACAATAAAACTTTATTAAATATTTAATATCTCCTTCATGAGGGCGTCCCCCTTCATGGCCACCTTTTAAACACAACTTAAAGTTAATGAACTAGGCCAAGGGGTCAACTTGAAATTAAAACATTAATGCCTTGAAATATATTATTTCACGAAATAATGTTTTTTTAAAGCCAAAATCAAACCCAAGCAACTGCTCCAACTGAAAATGACTTACTGAAAGTTGACAACTGAACCACTGCCAAAATTAGTATTTACTAAAAATAGTAAATACCTAGAAATGCCACAAACCTCCAAGCAAGGAAACCCTAATTTCACTTCTGATCAACCTACGGATTTCCGGAAATAGGCTATCAGTCAAAGAAGAGTATATGGCCAAAATGGGGACATTACACAAAATCAGGCCACTAGAAGCAAAAAGCAACAAAAAATAAAGAAAAGCGTGGAAAAGGCATGCAAAATCTGGAAAAATCAATTGAAAAATCATGAAAATCAGACCTCCGGAAAATCAACCAAAAAGCATGCAATTCAAGGAGAAAATTCGCTGAAGTCTAGAGAGATGGCAACCTTCAAGCTCGCCCATGAAGAAGAAAATGGCTAAGGCATTGGGAAGTTCGCCAAGAAATGCCAAAAAGACTGGCAAGTCCGCCCTGCCATGGAAAAGGAAATGGCAAGCATCATGGCAAGTCCGCCCAGCACATGGAAGGAAGAAGGAAAGCCCACTCCAAAGTCCACCCAAGCCTTGATGAGAAAATGGCAAGAAGTTAAGAAAGTCCGCCCAAGCTATGTCAAGACAAGTAGGAAGTCTGCCCAGCCAAGGGGAGGAAGGAAAATTCAAAAAAATGACTAAGTATGGATGCCTTGAGAAGGAAATTTCATGAATTTGCCTAAGTATTGGAAAAATAAAGTAGAGAATATGACAAACACATGTTGAACTTTGCCTAGCCTAACATGAAGATGGCAAAAACACATTGGCAAATGAGCCTCCAAGTCCGCCCAGACTTGAGAAAGAATGGCAAAGGCATTAAGAAGTTCGCCATGCCATGTCTTGGCTAAGATGAAGTCCACCGAGAAGTGGAAAGGCACTAGGAAAGTCCGCCATGGAGATTTGGAATGAAATTCTTGAAGTTCGACCTCACTTTCAATGAGAATGGCAAAGGCATTAAGAAGTTCGCCGTGAAGGTAAAGGAAAAAATTCCAAGTGTTAACAAAATGGATGGATGGCACAAGCAAGAAAAAATCTGACTTACCTCCAGCAAGGAATGTCCAGAGATAGGCAAAGTCCAACTTAGGCCTAAACGAGAAATGTCTCAAACTTTGCTAAAATATGGAATGTCCAAACATTGATGAAGTCCGACATGGCCTAAGAAAGAAAAATGTCTAAGTATTGATAAAGTTCGCTAGGAGAGGATAAGAAAATTGGCTAAGTGTTGATACCTTGGGGAGGGAAATTCAAAAAATTGGCAAAGTGTTGGAAAGAAAGCAGAAAGAATGGAGCAGCATAAAGAGGGAAAGTAAAGAGGAAATGAATAAAATCCTTGTCCAAGGATGGAGTTTGCCCTATTTAGCACAAGCCAAATTTAGAATTGAAGGCAAATCTACAGGCAAAGTTCATTTGAGAAAATTCCAATTTCCCCCATTGTGGTGAAAGCACAAAGGCATTCTTCTCCAAATTCAAGGCACTTGAAAGAATATTCAGACATCTTGGAGGGATTTCATCTACAATCCCAGACCTATTAAAGCAATTAGGGCAACTTCTTGAAGGATTTCATCTCCTGAAGAATTAAAGACAAGCTTCCAATAAGAATCAGATGGTGATAAGAAAAGTATTCCAAACAAATTTCCATCCAAGATCAAAGCTAGGAAGAAAAAAGCCGAGACAGAGTCATCGACAAGGAAGGATATTCTAAGGCAAGCATGTGGAAGAAAAACAAAGTGACCAAGGAAGACATCCAGCACGCTGAGGTGGTGCCTCATCATCTTCCAACCAATCAAATTGTTCCAAATCAACATGCAACAACTTTCTATTTTATTGTTGGTTTATATTTAGCAAAAGGACAGGTGTCCCCAAATGTAATTTCTCATTGGTCGAGAGGTAGTTGGTTGTGACAAACCCTAATTAGGGTTTTATTTTGTAATCTTGGTCGTTGATTTGAAATCAATCTTGGCCATTGAATTGTAATTGGGGAGCTTATAAATTGAGCTCGTCCCTCATTTGTAAAGTGTGGAGACAATATATGAAATTGTTGCGTTATGCTATTTCCGATAATAAAAGCTCTTATGCATGATTTGCATTGAATCACTTGTATTGTCAAGTAGTGTGCAAGGTTGCATAACTTCTTCAACCATAGATTAGAATTAGATAGAATTTTAGATTGCAATTAAAATAGAATTTGCTTTGAATGTTTGTTAAGTGAATGCAAGATTTGATCGTATAGATTAATGGTGAAATATTGCTCATACTTTCCTCATATGGATGATTTTCATTCGATGCGTAAAGTTAGCCTGAGCCTGTGATTGTGGATGCTTAACTTCGGTCTTATTCAAGGCATGAAAATTATAATCACACCCTTTGAAGATTGCACCCACTTTGCGTAGTTGTCCCAGGGAGGCGAAACAAAGCATGTTTACTCGTTTCACCTGGTCTTTACTATCTCTTGAATTCCTAGGGATAGATTAAAATCTCTAAACCCTTATCTTTTTGCACTTTTTTGAGATCCAAACTGAAAGTCCCAACCAAGGAAGCCTTTAATGATAAATCCGTCTAAGTCCTGAACTTGTGAAGAATTCCTTAATGTAAGTCCCTTTGTGTATTACCAGCATATCACAACGCCCATTGAGCTTATCCACATGTCATGACCTAAAGAAAGAAACCTTGGAGTCGCCATATGATCTTCTCGCAATCTTAGCATACACGGTGACTTTGTTCAAGAGAGGATAGAGTGTCTTTGGACATTTTATTCTGTGTGTTCGGTGGATGATAAAACGTACACCAACAGGTCACAACTAAGCTACCAATGCCTCTAAAAGGCATTTTCTCCTTTTGAAGTCCATTATGGATTCTAGCCATTGGCCCCCTATGAGATTCCAAGTGCTCTTCATCCCTAGCTACATCCCACCAACAAAAAGTGCAAGACAAAGCTTCTCCTTTTTGCAAAATTTGGTCCAATTTCACACCAAAAACCAAGATATCCTTCAACAAACTCAATTCAAATTCAAGGAACTCCATGACCACCATCAAACACCTTATTCTTTCCAAGTCGGTGATTGTGTTTGGCTTCACTCAGGGATCCCAATGCTTTTCACATGGAGGAGGAGGTCTCTATCAACCATCCTAAATATCCAATCCCAGATTTTCAGCAACAATTGGTTGATAAAACTTTGCTCAACGTTCACACTCACATGAATAACAAAAAGCAAACTACTACTCAATTGGTTGGCAACAACAACACTTTCACCAACACAGACCAAGTGATTGTCTGAGTTTGCTTTTGCAGAAAAGATAACCCCACCAATGTAGAAGTTGGGAACAACTTCCACTAAGCAGGGAAGAAATGATGAGAAAAGTCACATTTAATATTTCAATTTTTTAAAAGTCACCCATAATGACATGTGTATATGCTTGTCTCTTTTAGTCACATGTATAGTTTCACTACACATGTAAAAGTTGAATGTAGTATTTTTATATGTAGAAAGTCGCCCATCTTTCTATTTTTTGAAGCTTTCCAGTATCTATGTCTATATGTATGTGTGTGTGTGTGTATAATACATGAGTGTACAAGTACAATAGTGGCAATCCTTATATCTTTCTCATTTTTTGTTGCAAGTGTCCTCCTAAGCATTTACCAATTACTAGATAACATGAAGTTAGATTCACTAAAGAATTTTGAAGAGACAAAATGACTTCAAGTGAGTTATTTGCATTAGATTGTAGAAAAAAGCTACAGGGGAACCATGTGCTAGAGAAATAAAATGGCAATGCTTTCCAATGATAAACAAACATAATTCCAATTCCATTTCAAAATCTAAATCAACTGATATTATCTGTTCTTGATATCTTGCAATTTAGCTGTCCTACTTCTTGTATGATTAAGTTCCCTGGATTTAAAGAAGCCAACTTCAGAGTTGAGACCAATTTGGAAGATTAAATAGAAATGAAAAAATAGCAAATGAAAAAAAACTATTTTCATAAATTAAATACTGTATTAATAGTGAAAAAAGCTACAAAGAAAGAGGCATGAGAAGGGAAAAATCAGGTTATTATCACGGTTATAGAATATTTCAGTAACAGTATATGATATTCTAGAGAAGCCCACTGCCTAAAACTAAGAACAAGGATAACTGGAACATAGAAATCGGCCCAACTGGAAATTACAAATAAGGGGCCCAAAAGCTACTTTTTAAAGGAAACGACAAACTAAGGAGTTAAGAGTTAAGATCAAAGATACAAACCATATTTAGGACTATATGCATATGACTATCCAAATGTCACTGATAATATGCTGGAATATGCCCCTTAATTTTTTCTCTTGATTTTCAATATCAATTACAATGCACATGCACCCGTTAAGGTTAGCTCCAAATCAAAACGATGCGGAAAAGAACTCTAACCAAGAATGCGCCCTAAAACCATTTAAGGAAGAGGGAAGGGCATATGGTCAGAGGATCCCTAAGATCTAATAACTCAAAAACTATAGGATGATTACAACTGGAAGTACAAAATAAACTCAACGCCAAGAATGTGCACACAAGATCCCTTTGAAGGCGAGGTGCTAACATATGGCGGAGTAAGTATTACAAAACTGAAAGAACTTAGGCAGTGAACCAAGCATAAAGATTTCCGCTCAACCACTTAAACAGTGGGGGGAATACTACAAACAATTCAACTAATTCATCCACCGCGGCGGGCATCCACTTGTGAGTGGGAATTCACCACTTTTCAGTGGGTACAAAGAGAGATTAACAAGTTCTTTTTCCACACTGGCGGTAAACCATCCAGGGGTTACAATGTTTGAATAGAATTTTACAAGTAATTGCAGCAATAACAATGGTTGGATTAGTACTACTAATTCTCAACCTTACAATCAAGAAATCTGCAAATTACAAGTATTACAATGATAGAGAACAATGCTAAGATGTAAAGAATGAATTATTTTCAATGTTTAACACTCAAATGATGAAGTAAAGGCCAAAAACAGAAAACTAATGCAATCTGATATAAAATCTGAGTTCTGGAAATTCTGATCAGCAAACAGAAAACACCATGAAAAGCTCATAACTCCATCAATATACCTCCAATTGAGATGAAACGAAGTGCATTGATCATTTGGAGGATAGGCGCCCAAGACACAATGAAGAAACAGCTTCAAAACACCTATTAATTGGGCATGAATTCCAAAGCAAGTTGTTGTTGAAATATTTTAACTTTTTAAAACATTAAATTCACCTTTCTAGGTGTCCAAGACTTGAGGAGAAATATTTACTTTAGAAATATTTAAATAATCTCTCAATGAGGCGTCCACCCTCAAAGGCCACCTTTTAAAACAACTTTAAGTCATTAATACTAGGCCAAGGGGGCCAATAAGAAATTATAACATTAATGACTTAGGATAATAATTTTACCCAAAATGAGCCTCAAAATGCTGAAAGCCAAATATGCTCCAAGCTGCATGCTCGAAATGGAAACTGAGTTGACTGCTGATGCTACTGCCCAAGATGTCACTGCCAGAAATAGAACTTACTAAAAATATTAAATTCTAAAAAGTTGTCCAATGCCTTTGCAAAACATACCACTGCGAAGCTCTCTGAAAACCTAGAAAACTCCACCAGACATGCATCCGAAACTCTAACATACAAGCCATCAGAAATGCATCAGAACCCCTATAAAATAGGAAACCCTAATTTTACCTCTTACGAGCCTACGGGCTTCCAGAAATAGGCTATCAGTCATTAAAGGGCATATAGCTAAAATGGGGACATTACATATGCTGAAAGACAAGTTGATTTGGCAAAAGAAAGTACCAGAGACACTTTCAAAAAAAGTAATAAATATACTATTCATTTTTCACTGAAAAAGACTAATCATGAGTGGAATGGAGGTGACTTTTCTCCATAGAAACATGGAGCTACCAGGGGTGCAGGTTCATGTTGACTTGATGGCGCATGGTAGACTGTTACTTGTTGGCTCCCCAGATAGTGGCATTGCTGAAGCTTTCTCCCCTAAGAACTTGGCAGTTTTAGGGGAGGGAAGAGGGGCAGCACCACTTGCTCTTGCATGATCTCTACAGTCCTCCTCCCAGCATTTTCAGACAAGAGGTGTGAGTCAAAAGCCTATAAAGCCTGTTCATGATGCTCAATAATAAAATTTAACTTGTCCATGCAAGTATTTATGGAGGCAATCCTTTCTCTTTGTTTACCCAACACATGGAGAAGCCTCATGAGCCTGATTTCCAAATAGTGGTTTGGATTTCTTCTATATTGGAGACTCCTCCCTTGATTATGAATGGCCTCAGTTATTTCTTGGGGAACAAGGAGCAGATTTGGATCTGTTTTAACATAGTCCAGTGGGGTGTGGATGCCAGAAACTGAGAGGAAGTGATTGTAACACTGAGGGAAGGAATCCATGGATTGAAACGTGGGATATTAGCAAAAATGGTAGTGAGATGGTTCAAAGTGGTAGGCACAAGTAATGGGAGAGGATAATGTTGGCTAGATTCAATGCCATAGCAGGTCAATGTGGGGGCGAGGGTGGCTCTCACCCTAGAATGCAAATGTGAGAGTTAAGACATATTGAAAATTTGTGGCTGAAGAACCTTGGAGAAATATTTATACAGAGTAGAAGTGGTGTCAGGAGCTGACAGGCTTTCCATTAGCTCAGAAAGGCTTAGTTCCTTATGACGAGGAGTGACTGAATAACTGGCTAGTGAAATTGAAACCTTTACATGCCTTAGTAACCTAATGCTCCTCCTCATCTGCAGAAATAGGCTGCTGAGAGCTGCGGTTATGATTATTTTCCTTCATCATGTCAGCCTTGGAACTTTTCCTAACTCTGTCTCTTATAGAACTGCACCACAGGAAATTTACTGCCTTTTTGTTTGTTCTTCCCTCTCCTTGTATGTTAATTTATGGGAGTTTTTTCATCCAAAAGCTTCTCCTTGACGATGTGTTCAAAGAAATTGAGATGGACTTGGTCGGATTGGTAGGGATTTGATTAAAAAACCAATGCAATCTCTCACAAATTGTTGCTAAAAACATGTTTCAATGATGGTCAATCATGAGTATCTTACAATGGAAACCAAAGCTGGCACTTCAAAAGTGGAGAAGTTTGGGGAAAAGAGACAGAAAATGGTTGTATAAGATAAGGAATACCTTCAGAGCTCTTCCTGGAAATATTTTCAACCTTTTAACAAATAAATATATCATTTGACTCCTCATTCACTCTAATCCATCATTTGACTTTGGAATTGAATGCTTGCAAAGACCTTAATGATTATCTTTCAGGGAATAATTGTTGAAGCTGTCAAATTGCTAATATGTATGAGATTGGAGTGTGGCAGTGGATTACAAACTGATTGAAAGCTATTGATTTGAACCTTGGTATTAAGTTGCACTAGAAGTTAGAGTAATAAAAATTCATATGACCTACTTTCTTTTCTCTCAGTTGATACCTAGAAAAGTTGAAATTTCTATATATATAAGTGTCGAGATCTATTGGCATTAATGGAAGGGGAGAGGATTAATGTCTAGTGCAATTGGAAATGAGAGCCACCGTGAAGAAGAGATGTCAAGCTGAAAGAATAAAATAAATGTAGATGGAGTCGTGTGCTATGGAAAGGAAGTATATACCGAGCGATGTGCATGTTCACAAAAGAATGGGGAGTTGTTAGGGGTTTGGAAGGTCTAGGTAGGTCACAGTTTAGAAAAATCTAATGCTAAATCTAAGCTGGAGAATATAAATGATTAGATAAAGGATGCATATGTGTGAGTGGCCTTTGTTTAGGTGTCGGTTCTCCTATAAAGGGTAGACCTTGGCAAGTTCTCTATTGGAAAGGGATATTTTCCAGTGTACCTAGAGAAAATTATTTGAATTTTTTGAGGAACAACCTAGACACCTCTCCCCAAAATGGGGGATGATTCCCAGGACACCCCCCTTCTGCATAAACATTGTGAGGATGGGCCACCATTCCTGACATACTGCAATTCCCAGGGACATTAAAACATCCCTCGCCCATCAAACTCAGATCACACTTAAAAACAATATATCTAATTTTGTACATTTTTTACAACTTACGGTTATTTATATATTTAAATAGTTATGTATTTACTAGCTGTCCTTCTGCCTTCCCCAAAATCTAGGAAATTTTTTGCCATCCCTGAAACATTGCCTCCCTATCCCAGAAAGTCAAAGAAAAACTGACATCTTCATAGTCAAGAGATTGTTCACACTCAGTTCCATCCATGTCCAAAATAGTATGATCAAGATGACATATATCCAGATCTGGGCAACTACAAACCTTGGCATAGCTTGGAACTCTTGGTTTTATTGCCATTTCAAAGGTAGTCACATATTCAGCAATTGTCAATCCAATGTCTTCCAGACACGATTCAAGCTAGTAATCTGAATAGAGTGTAAGGTATATCACTGGGACAGTTATTGCAAGACACTCCATGGGGTTGAAAGTTTTTGACCAATGTTTCATAAACAGTCTCGATATCTTTAGAAACCACGGTCCTTCATGGAAAAATTTAGGTATTTCCTGATATGAGGAGAAATTGATGATGAAATAAATTTTGGGCATCATCAATATGTCCACAAATACCATTGATGCCAGTTTTCTTGGATCCTTTCTTTAAAGGTTTTAGGACTTAGGCAGGCCCCCATGAATCAGCAGATCAGAACTTTATCTTTGAGAATCCAAAGTCATCATTCTATTTCCTCTACAGAAAAGGGGACCTGAGGAGAAGCTTCCATTTTCATGTAGCAACCAATTTGCCTTTTTGATGGAAAATTCAAGCTTTCTGACAGTTCTTTGATCATAGTGTTGTTAAAAAAAACAATTGAGATCTTCTCAACTCTTGTTGGTAGGTTCATTTTAACATTTACAATGATCTAATACTGTAAAATATATATATATATATATACACACACATATAAATACGTACATATATATGTACATATGCATTTTACAATGACCTAATGTTGTAATATATATATACATATGTCTATGTATGTATATATACATATATGTATAGATATATATATATATACCTATACATATGTAATTGTATAATGTATATACACATATATATATGTACATATACATATGTATATGTGTATATATACATATGTATATGTCTTGTTGCTAGCTCCATTTAAGTCATAAATTTTACAATGATCTAATACTATAAAATATATATACACACATATACATATATATACATATGTACATGTATGTATATATACATATACATACGTACATATATATATACATATGTACATTTAAGATAAATTTTACAATGATCTAATGCTGTAAAATATATATACATATGTATATGTATTTATATATACATATACATATGTGTATGTGTATATACACATGTATATGTACATATGCATATACATATATGTGTGTGTGGCACTCTCTCTCTCTCTCTCTATATATATATATATACATGTGTGTGTGTGTGTGTGTATAATATGTGTGTGTGGCTCTATCTCTATATATATATTCATATAAATATATGTATGTATGATTTGCAGTCTCCCTTTTAGATTTATGTAATTTTCATTGGGCATAATGTGTGTGTCTCTCTCTATATACATATAGATACATATATGTATATACATACAGCTCTCTAAATATATTTACATATACAGATATGTATATACACATATACATTATTACATATGGCTGTCTCTCTATATATATAGATATAGATACATATACATATATATGTAAATGTTTATGTATAGAGAGAGAGAGTGAGAGCCCCCCACACACATATTATGGCCAATGAAAATTACATAAATCTAAAAGGAAGACTGCAAATCCATAGTCAATGGCAGTACCTTTTTTGTTCAAAAGGAATTTGATAGTTGAAACAGAGAGCAGTAGAACCTAAGTAAGAAGATCCTCGGTCCAAATTCTTGTTATATTAGAATTTGGTAACTAGTCAAGTAAAACAACTTTGTATATAACAGCACACTTTGAAGTATGTATCTGAATTCAAGGACCAAGAGCTTGGTAGCTATGCATGTACCTTGTAAAAGAAGCTACAGATTGAGCACTGGTTACATGAGATTCAATCAAGCCTTGATTATAGTACGGTCTGAATTCTGATTTTGTCTTTGCAATGTTCTACCTTCTGACATCCTTTTATTTAAACACTAAATATCTTACATATTACAGGATTGTGAGTATATACAGTGAATTTTGTATAGCTACAACCTTGAATCTTCATCTATGCAGGCATTGAAGGACAGGTTCTTGCAAAATGTTTCAAAGTTGATTATTCCACAATAGCCACAATAGTGAATGTAAATTTAGCCTCCACAAAAAAACTATTAGCATCCATTTTTTAAACTTTATACAACAATTTGTTATATATAGGTGCTCAAAGAAAAAAATTGTTACTCAGCTCTTAAAAAAAGCATTAGCAATCTGGCAAGCCATGGTTTAGATGTACAACCAATTTGCATGATTATGACCCGGGTTCAAGTGCCACTAAGCTTGCTCCCCGGTTCACTGCCAGTAATCCCAGGTGCAGGTCACAGAATAGATACACCTCAGACAAGGCTTGTAAGCCAAAATGTTTCTTATATCCCTATTTCCTTTAAAAATAATTATCAAATTTACCCACGGTCACACATAGAAGTTTGCATTCCTAATTCAATACATTCAAGTGTGTAAAAGCAATCAGGAAAAGGAAAAAAGTTAAATTAACTAAGAAAGAATTTACATGTGGCTTCAGATATGTTCCAACATGGTAAACGAACTGATAAGCTTTGCCGAAAAAGTTTTTACATTCTTCAAATTTCCCTAACACAGGCAAAGGCAAATAGTAGTCGTTCAGTACATCTTCTAAAGCCAGAACCTCTTCTAGCAAAAAAGTGTTAAGTTTCCTTTTACCTTGATTCGCGAACTGATAAAGCCTGACAACATCTCCGCCAGAACAGAATGCTCTGTCACCAGCACCCTTCAACAAATGCACCCAGTTATGCCAGTTATAAAAAAACAAGAAGAAAAAGGAATTTGTTTTTTCAGTAATTTTTTGTATTTAACACTCAGGTTGGGAATAGAATTTGAATTTGGACATCCTCCAAGGCTATGGACTACATATTTTCCTAGCCGATATATAATATTTAATTAATTTAATTATACAAAAAGATAATTATAAGATAATGCTTACTTTCATTACAACAAAACCGATATTGGGATG
Source organism: Sequoia sempervirens (assembly GCA_007258455.2). Taxonomy (NCBI): domain Eukaryota; kingdom Viridiplantae; phylum Streptophyta; class Pinopsida; order Cupressales; family Cupressaceae; genus Sequoia; species Sequoia sempervirens. Next base: position 11,553 of record VDFB02135778.1, on the reverse strand, counting down.
ATCTTCCCATGCCTGGTATAGCTTATGAAGTTGAGAAACCTACAAAAAGGAGCGACAGATAGTGACCGAGCAATTAAATAAATTTGAATAATAAGGAAATTAGTTAGCACTACATGAGAAATGCATTTCTTTTAAACATGTCCACTGTATAACATCATATAATTACACAGATATTTGTAGTGATAACCTAGCACATGAAATCTTGTATAAACCAATATGATGTTACTCTAATTCACAAAATTACAGTTCATATTTGTTGTACTGATGATAACCTAGTAAATGAAATCTTATATGAAACAACATAACGTTATGTATAATTACACAATTATTTGAATTTTACAGTTATAACTCATTCATTGTGAAATCTTAAATCAAGACAAGACGTCGTCAAGCACAATTAACACAAGTTTGAATTTTACAAGTACCAGTACATTATGGAATCTTAAATCAAGACAACATGATGCAGGCACAATACACGGATATTTGCAGTCATAATGTATGAAAGGAGACCTTAATGAAGACAATATATTGTTACCACGACTCAACAGATGTTTGTAGACACAATGTAGTACGTGAGATCTTATATCAAGACAATCTGATTGTTAGAACAATTGTACAGATATTTTCATTTTGTCATAAGTTAGTACGCTATGAATTAAACAAAGACAATATAATGTTGCATACAATTACAAAGATGTCTGCAATCAATGGTCATTAACCAATACATGAAATGAAAATCTAAAACAAACACAACATGATATTAAGCATAATAAAACATATATTTGCAGTCACAAACTAATACATAAAATCCTAAATCAAGATAGTGTGATGTTAAGCATAATTAAACAGATATTTGTAGTCATAATCTAGTACATAAATCTTACATGAAACAAATATATTTTTATGGACAATTAGATGGATATTTGAATTTTGCAGTCATGCCTAGGACATTATGGAATCTTATATCAACACAACATGATTCTAAGGACAACTACAAAGATATTTGCAGTCATAACCTACTAATATGAAATCTTAAACGAAGACAATATAATGTTACACACAATTACATAAATATCTGTGTTCATACCCTAGTACATAAAATCTTAAATCAAGACAATATGATTGTAAGTATAATTGAATGGATATTTGCAGTCATAACCTAGTGCACAATGAAATCTTAAATAAAGATAATATGATGTGCACGCAATCACACAGATATTTGCAGTCCTAACCCAGGACATGAAATCTAAAAAGAAGACCACGTGATTGTAGGCACAATAATACAGATATTTGTAGTCATAACCTAGTCTACTAAGAACACTTAAACAAGAAATTACTAGGACCACAATTACATAGATATTTGCAAACATAACCTAGTGTGTCATGGAATCCTAAATAAAATCAATATGACATTATGCATAATTATAGACAGATATTTGCAGTTATAACGTAGAGTATGAAATCATAAATGAAAACAATATAATGTTACACACAGTTACACATATATTTACAGTGATAACGTAGTACATGAAATAGATAAAGACAGTGGCATGGCAGTGAACCACCATAATAACCAGAAGGAGGGCTGCGATTCAATATTTTTGGAGAGAGTTTCAATAGGAATCCCTTCATGGCTATAGCATATCCCTCGGATGGAGATTGAAACCCAGGTGTAAAATTTCCACAAGTATTTAACATGGCCAAAAGAGACTACTACATCAAAAATGTGCCACATAATTACAAATATTAACACTCATAGCCTGCAACTTGGGAATCCTAAATGAAGAAAATATAACGTTACTTAACCTGGCACCTGAAATCTTAAACGAATACGATAAAATGTTTGATACAATTACACTGCTGCTTACAGTGATAACATAGTAAAACAGAACTAAAGTCCAAGAAAAGTAATGTTACGCACAATTATACATATTTTTGCAGTTATGAACTAGTAATTTATGAATTTTTAAACGAAAATAATATGGCATTTACGTATATATTTACAGGCATAGCCTGAATCATGATACCTCAAATCAAGAAAAATCAAGGAAGACAAATTCTATAGCAAATACAGTTTGAAGGGTTCTACGAACCAATTTGGCAAGAAGAAGGTTAGAAACCATTTCATCTCATAATTGGAAGCAGAAATGTTACCAATGAAGTTGTCAGCGCATTTAGAACAAAAGGCCTGTTAAGAATGGCTTTTCTTGAGCAGCCTGATCCTTGGGCCGACACTTCTTCAACTGGGTTCTCGCTCTCTGATTTTTGCGCGGCTGGGCAAATGGAAAGAGCCCGACCAGAAAAGATAGTAGAAGAAGTACAAATCCGAAACCCAATCCATTTTAGCCTTAACATTTTCAGACCAACAAGGTTCTTGGCTATGATTTTTGCTGTGGGATTTGAACCTGTGTAAACTTCAGGATTCCGAATCAACGCATAAACCTTTTTAATTTAAGAGATTTGTAAAATTTTATGTCCAGATCAAGTCCCGCTTAGACTTGTACAAGGAGGTTTGGATATGACGATTAAGTTTAGAAGTAATTTTAGGATTATAATTTTTTTAGGTAGTAAGATATTTTTTAAAATTTTATAGGAAATTTGAAAAAGAAAAAAAATTGATGTTGAGAGGCATTTTATAACGGTAGTAAGGGGTGAAGTGCAATAGTATGAGAGTATTATAAAAATTCTTATTTTTTATTTAAAATTTGACATCTATTTAGATTTAAATGTCAATATTTAATAATAAACATAGTATATTCAAAATAAGCATATAAAATTTATGTCTTTATTTATGTAGTAAATAAATTATTAATAAAGCAAAATAAAGTAATATTTAAGTAAATTGTCAATAGTGGCATGGTATGACGGTTAAGTTGTTGTGGTGTTGTTCTTGTCATCAAGTTTCAAACCTCATTGGGGTGCAATTGTTGAATGTTTAAATTGGGGATGAGTCCTGTGTTTGTGACCTCACCAGTTCATAACTCTAAGTTAAAAGCATTTACCCCTTAAAATAATAATAATATTTAAGTAAATAAAATAGTTCCAAGTTGATATATCTTATTTTTTTCTAGATAGATGTATTTAAAATATTTGTCATTTTATTTTATTATAATTTATATGGAGGATAAATTTAGTAATAAAATGGATGTTAAATAGGTTTTGGTAAAACAATTGATCTTTAAGACTTGATAGTATAGTAAGAGGAGGTTAAATCAATCATTATTGTAAGATTTTTCTAAATAGCCCACTTAAGATACAAATGATTGAAGGAAAACAAGTACAAAAATGAGAAATGAGAAAGAATAAACTATATTCCTCTCAAGAGAATGCAAAGTTTCTATGAGTTCAAGAATTGGAATGAATGGTGTAAGATTGCAAAGGGAACCCCTTGGTTATATAGGCCAAGGTGAGGGATATGATATCATAAGATTATGACAAGTGTCTTAGTCTTATGATATGAGACATAAAGTGAATAAGTATCATAAGATTGTGACAAGTGTCTTAATCTTATGATATGAGACACAAAGTGATAAATATGCCATGTAAACCCTAAGTAAACCTAAGTAATAAGGTGTGAAAAGAATCTAAGTGGATAATTAGTTAGGAAATGAACTAGAGTTAGATAAAGTACCACTTTCACACCAACACCCCCCTTAAGTGCAACTTAGGGAGAATTAGTAGACAATGCAAAGATGCAAATATAGGTCTCGGCTACTTGATGAGGTATCCATGTACATATAAATCTCTCACAAATGGAGAAAATGAGAAATTCCAGAGAGACAAAACCCCTCTCCGAAAGAGAAAAAATAGTGAAAATTCTCTCAACAAAATGTGTAGGACAAAACCCCATGTGAGGAAAAAGACCCCCCCAATAAAAGAGAATGAACAATGTGAAAACTGATGTAGAGCATCAACCAAAGATGATGATAAGTCCTCCAAATGCTACTCCAAAAGATGTCAAATGATGACAAGCACTAATATGAGGAATCAGGTACCACTGCAAAAGATGTCAACTTGAATGGAAACTAAGTTGAAACTGTCAACTTATGAGTATCTATAGAATTTGTCAATATGGAAGCATATGAATGTGGAGGAGAAAAATGATCTAATGTACCTATTTACAAATAGATGGGAAAGGAGAAATCCTTTTAGGAATAAAACTCCTAACCACTTATGTCCAAACTCCAAAAAATAGATGAAGAAGTTGTATTTGTCGATGAAGAACTACTAATGAATCCCACACTACAACAAGAATAAGTTCAAAACCAAAAAGACCACTGAACGAGTATCAACTAGATACTCCCAAATGACCAAAGTTATAAATTTGGTACAAAGTCTATATGAGTATCACTAATTTTGGACACTACTCAATTAAAATATAGGTACCAAGTTTTTGGATGTAGAACCTAACCTTATGAATACAAGGAGATTGTTTTCATAACATGATTGTCTATATTATATCTAGTCCATCACACTAAAATGCATGGGTAACTAGCCACTGCATTTGTTGTGTATATAGGAACTAACACTTGATACATAGATCAATTCTAAGAAGCTTAAAATATGAAAGATTTGGCAGTTTACACTGAAGCGACAAGATTTGACACTTTATTTTAGTGCATTTACAACATCTTTTACATACAATAGTTATTTGGACAACATCAATAATGCAAATTTGAAAATTTTGATGAAGCAGCTAAGCAAAAATCAACTTTGAAATTGACAACCAAATGTGACTAGTAAATATTCCCTCCAATTAAAATGTCGCCATAATGTCAGAAACAACTAACCCATATTAACTATCGATGGAAGAGCACCGCAAATGGTACGATACAAAGCTCAACGGTCAATCAAAAAAAAAATCCAATTTAACTTATTAATGAAAATTGTGTTTTTTAAAAAAAATTAATAAAAAATTTAATTAAAAAACTTTATTAAAAATATTAATAAAAAATTATTATTTTTAAAAAATATTAAAAATAACTTTAACAAAAAAATTTATAACTTTAATAAAAAAAAAAAAAATTATTTAAAAATAATTAAAGAAAAGCTTTATTAAAAAAGTTTTATTTAAAAAAGCTTTATTAAAATATTTTTAAAAAGTTTCTTAAAAAAAATATAAAAATAATAAATAGTTGGGGGTCATAGCCTCCCCCACACCCCACATGGGGCTTTAAAGAAAAGCCTTTAATAAAGTTATCTTTATAAAACTTAAATGGGCTTTTAAGAGCCTTTAGGTGTAGTGTCTCATGGGTCCCCACATTTATGGGGCACAGGATCATATATGGCCATTCATGTATCCATAACGTGACTTTAATAAAAAAAATTATATTTAAACCAAAAAAGTCGTATTTTCTAGTAAACCTTTAAATTTGATTTTTTGAACTTTAGACTGTTATGTTCATGGAGTTATATGACTCCTTCAACAAAATAATTTTTATTTTTATGCCGAAGGTGTGTCCCTATTTGAGATTTCACAGGTCAAATTCTCAATTAGCAGTTTAAAAGCACCGAGAGGGCTTGGTTGACAGTCTATTAAATTGCAGCCGTAGATCACCGTCTAAGACCCTCGTAAAAAACAAAGTGCAATGTGAAGTCCATTGCAGTTGCTCCCGCATTACGCAAGACGAAATATGCAAACTGGACATGTCAAAAACAAAACACACCTATGTAAACTGTAGATCTTGACCTTTCAGGAGCCCCTCGTCAAAAACAAAGATCAGTGTTTTGCAAACTCAAAGATCCTCCTCAAAAACGAAAGTCTTCTTTCTCTTTTAAAAACCTAGTTTTATTGTTCTTGTTCATTTAAGTGTCTTTTGATTATGAGCGACTTCATCTGAAGTTCATTCTTAACGCCTCCAGAATGACAAATGAAAGCTAGAGTTCACTTTAGATTATATACTATTCAAATATAAATTTAAATATACAATTTATATTATAATATTATAATTAAATAAAACATATTATATAGTTTAGATTATATACAATTCAAATATAATATATAATAATAAATAAAAATTATATTTAAATTTTATTTATTATTATATATTATATTTGAATTGTATATAATCTAAATTATATAATATATTTTATTTAATTATAATATTATAATATAAATTGTATATTTAAATTTATATTTGAATAGTATATAATCTAAATTGTATAATATATTTTAAAAATATTATTATATATTAGAAGTATGTATTTATATTAAATATGTTAAATACTTATTTCATGTTTATTATTTAATTATATATAAAATTTAAAATATATTTGTATTTATTATGTATATTATATAATATATATTATTAAATGTAATCATAATATATAATCAATTTATAATAATTTTTAATATAATATCTATTCATATTATTAAAAAAAAACAAAATCAAATTTAAATTTTAAATTTTAGTTTAAGTTTTTTTTCAATTGATAACAATGTCAAAACAAGAGAGGATATGATTTTAGATTAAGTTAATAGTAATTATTTTTACCTACTTTTAAGAATGAAATCATAATAAGTTATGCAAATTACTTAGGAATTGATTTTTTAATTTTACAAATTTTAAAATAAAAGATAAAATTTTAGCTTTAACAATTTTAATTTACTTTAATAGGATTTTAATTTTTTAAATTAAATTTATTTAAGAATTTAACTATCCACTTTATAATATTTTTATATTTATTAATATTAAACTTATCTTTCAATTAATGTTTATATTGTTTGTAATAATTAATTATATTTCTTATGCACATATTTTTATTAATATTTCAACTCTACAAAATTTTAAAATGATTATACTTTTCTATTTTAATATATATTTTGACTTTGTATTTAGTTTATTCTATTTTAATTTTTTATTTAGATTTAAATTAGAAATTTATTTTAATTAATTTTTTTTATAAAATTACAAATAATAATTAAAAGCTTAAAAATAATTTTCTTCTTAAATTTTAAGTAATTGTACAATAATCATATTTTGAATTTAATTTTAATTTATATAATAGATAATATTTTGATTTGAAGTCAGCCCGTAGCTGGATTGGCTTGAGGTGTGGGATGGCTCCTCATGGTCTCTGGTTCGATTCGCCTCGGTACTTACCTGGTGAATGTGGTGGCCGGATCGCAAAACACTCGCAGGGACTAGTCTCGCCCCCCCGCTTCTCTAGGTGATTGGCTGGGGCCGCGGGGACACCCTGTTGTAACAAAAAAAAAATTGATTTGAAGCTATCACTTCTCCATTAAGACTTTTGTTGCACAAATGTATCATTTGCTAAATGGTCTACTAATTGACCTCATTTACTGAACAAATGTTGCAACTAATAGACCACAAATTCCCTATTTGACCTTCCAACCTCTTCGGCGTACCCATTGCACACCAAGGTGTGATTGCTAGTTTTATAAACTAAATCAAAATCAACAAATTTACAATCGATTTTTGACATTTTCGAGCCTTTTGAACACGATAGTAGGGTCGAACTTGACCCAAAATACTCTATAATGACAGTTTTTTGCCAGATCTAGCAATAAACCTTCTGCTTCAAATTCCTACAGATATGGCCTCTAGTGTCCGATTTAGACAAAGTAAAGGGTAGATCTGACTTTCTTAGCTGCTCTGGACTCAATGGTGAGCTCAAAATTTTTCAAAAAGCTTCAGAAAACCTGCAACTAGCAAATCAATGTATGAACCCTCCAAGAAAATGATATTTTCTTCAAACTTTTCTGATTTCCAGATCATCCAAGGATGTAAGAGAAGAGCATAATTAGTGCTTTGAAAAAAATATCTCCACTCCCAAATTTCCTAAAATATTACTAACCCACAACTCATTCTTGCTCTGATACCATATAATATTTTGTTAAATAGCCTACCCAAGATACAAATGACTGAAGGGAAAGAATAAAAAATGAGAAAGAATAAATTGTGTTCCTCTCAAGAAAATGCAAAGCTTCTATGAGCTTGAGAATTGGAATGAATGGTGTAAGATTACAAAGGGAACCCCTTGGTTATATAGACCAAGGTGAGGGATAAGATATCATAAGATTGTGTATGTTGTCAACAAGTGTCTTAATCTTATGATATGAGACATAAAGTGGATAAGTATCATAAGATTGTGACAAGTGTCTTAATCTTATGATATGAGACACAAAGTGATAAATATCCCATGGGGACCCTAAGTAAACTTAAGTAGTAAGGTCTAAAAAGAATCTAAGTGGATAAGTAGTTAGAAAATGAACTAGTTAGATAAAGTACCCTTTCACACCAACAATTATATTTTAGTACAATCAAAATAAATGATGAAGCCCTTAGTGAAACAATTAGGAGTAAAATTTGTAAATATATTTTTGTGAAATATTTCCACCCTGAGCACCTTAATAACATATAATTTTGTAGTGTTATTTTAAATTAAGGGTTGGTTTTGAGTTTAATAGAGTAAATTAAGTTGCAAAGATAAGTGTATAAAGGAGGTTGAGTTAGGCATTTGATCATATAACCAAGTATTGGGAATGAATTTTATATAGCACATCAAGTTTGCAAAGAAAAGTATAAACAGGAGATTTCAAGTTGGGCATTCAACCATCACAACCACTACATAATGATGCTTTAAGTGAGGACCTCTAGGAATAAAAACATCCACAAATGAATTTTAGGCAAAAGAGCTACCTTTAAAACTTGGTGGCTAAAGGAAGTCAACTTGGTTATTTTACCTTATAGCAACCATAATAGAAACCAATACCTTTGGCAAAGACAACTAAGGATAAAAAATTACACACTTTTTGGTGAAATATTTATCCCTTGTATCTTGATAACTTAGATAGATAGGGTATTTTAGGTCATTATATTTATCCCAACCATAATTGGGATGATTATTTATGAAAAGACAACTTGTAATAAATAAGAATATACAAAGGAATGATTTATACAACTATTATCATTCTCTTAACCTAATTGCATCAAGGAGAGGATGCATCCACAAGAAAGTTATTGTTATAATCAACATTGTGTGGACTTAAACCCCTAGCAATGATATATGTTATGCCTTTGAATTTCCTTTGTGTGTTTTTCATATGTAATATACCAAACTAAAAATATCATGATAAATTCATATTTGTCACTTGCATCAACCAAAGTTCATAAATTTCATAGGACTGGAAAAATTGCAACATATCTAGCAAGGCAGTCAACACCTAAACTACACCAAATGAACCTAAAATATTTGCAAACCTAACATAACATTTTCAAATCTAATTTTTATAACAAACGGGACTATTATTATAGTCATTACAACATTATCAAATCTAGAAACAACAACAAAACCCATAAACTCTTGTCAATTCTATTCATCAATCTTGCAACTTGATTATAACAATGTTCACATAAAGACTTCAAGAACTTCATTTATGATGTTACTTCACTAAGGATACAATGCACAATGCACCATAGGCAACATTACCAAAAGAACACATTTTTATAATTCAGGCATATGGCATACCCACATTACTTTCAATGCATAAGTCACATAAGAAAATTCACAATGCTCAATCATGAGCCAAGAAATTACCACCCAATTTCAATCACATGCATTCATATACACACATCCAAGGAGAACACGAAATTATAAGCAAGACCACTCAAGGGTCACCACATGTTCACACTTAACACAATCACGACATCAAGATGACAATCATACATGAAATCACTTCTCAGAAACTCAAGGGCACAACTAACCCTCAAAAGAAATAATTTCTCAAATGTATCATACTAGGGAAAAATGACAATAATAATTTCTATCAACATCACAATCACACAAGCAAAGACTCGACCTAAGCTCTCACACAATGAACAATGCATCAAAGAGTGATCATTCCCCACTCAAGAGACTCTCAACTAGGGGTATCTTCGAGCATCATTGTCAAATGTGTTAGGGTCTAGGAGGCACTCTTCCTCCTCAAACACACTACACGAGTTGGTTCATATTAAACTCTCAAAATGCCACCCAAGGCACCCATGTGAGGAGCCAACACTGACTCACCAAGACAAGTAATTACATGATCATGCACCAAGTATTTAAAACCACATGGGTAAAACATAACTCAAAGATCCCAGTGTTGTTAGAATGGTTATGAAATGACCTAGATCAAGTTTTGCATCTTAGTGTAGTAGACAAATTCCCTAGTGTTAAACCTAGAGCTTTGATACCAAATATAAGGATCAAGACCCAAAATAATCTCACAAAAATAAATAATAACTCATTATCTCATAAAAATGGAATAAAAATGATACAAGTTTATTAGTTAAATAAATTTCATAACACATCCTCATATGTGTGGTGCATAATCCACATAAAAGCACATAATATCTTATATAAAAAAGTACAACTCAAACTCTCATGTCATATAATCATCTAACTATACAATTTGTAAGTACAATTACAATCAATGATGCAAGAATAATGCGAGGATAGAAATAATATAGTCTTTGACCACCACTGACCCTCATAGTCATCCACAAGTCAAGAGATGGAAACATGGCTTGGGTGCTTTTCTACCCAACCACGAAGCTTACGCTTCCCTGAAATTCTTCCTACTTAAAGAATACCCTACCCTGCACGAAGTACCTAGCAACCTCAAAATAAAAGGCACACTGGAATCTTGGTGTAAGCCTAATATATCTACATGCATTTCTATCATGAACATGCAATGTCCTACTATCATAATATGGCAAGAAACATATAAATAAATTTTATAGCTAAATTCCATCTATTTCAATGGATGCATGGTTTTGGCTAAAGCACTAGAATACACCAAAAATTCCCAAAAAGAGGATCATCTTTCTCTATTAGTCCACATTCAACACCCTATCCTAGAAGGTAAACCCAATCACAAATAGAAGACAATAACATAAATATTGACCACAAAAATAAATAAATAAATAAATACTTTTTTTTCCTTCCATGCAAATGATTATGTACATCTTCATTATTTTGACTTTGCATGCATAATAATAGTAAAATATATATCTTTGACATGTGATTCATTCATTTTTCTGACATGCAATTAATCTTTCAATAACAATTCTCTACTTCATGCAATTAATAATGTACATGCATCCATTCACATTTCCATGCAATCTTTAATGTAAGTTAGAACTATTTTATTTTATGCTATAATTACTAAAACTAATATTTTGTAGGTTTAACCATATGAAGTCAGTTTTTAAAATGAGATACATTCTTGACTAGATGTATATATACTTATAATTATACTATTTACATGTTACAATTTCTAATCAAATCACATATAATGCCACTCCAAAACTGGTTAAAAGAGGACAAAATAAATGATTTCAACATAATAAACTACCACTATTTAAAGTATTGATTGATGACTACATAGGCTACAGGAAAACATTATAGGGTTCGATTCCATAAGGTATATTTCTAATCCAAATTTGTTATGCAAGATAGAGGATAATGACATGGTTTTAAAATTATCTCGAGTCTTTTTAAGTTGAAAGCATACTATCCAAATATGGTGTCACCCCTAACTTGGTA
>VDFB02135777.1:0-12009 GCA_007258455.2 Sequoia sempervirens | reverse complement strand
TGGCAATGGCAAGAATGAGTGGGAGGTCCGCCATGGACACAAAGGAAATGGCTCAACACTTGACTAAGTCCGCCCTCAGCATAATGTTAAATGGCATGAAATCTGATGAACTCCGCCCTTCCAATGGCCAGACATGTGCTGAAGTCCGCCTTCCAAAGCAATGAAGATAGCTATCCAAAGGCTGAAGTCCGCCCAGCAAGATGAGGTGAATGGCAAGCTAAATGCTAAAGTCCGCCTTGGTTAAATGGAGAGATGGCAAGGCCATGAATGGAGTCCGCCCTTGTATGGCAAGGTAAAAATTGGCAATGGCAAGGAAAACAATGAAGTCCGCCCTCAGCCATAAGCTTAAATGGCAAGCCACAGGTCAAAGTCCGCCTTGGACAAAGTGTGGATGGCAAGGAAAAAGATGAACTCCGCCTTAGCCTAGAGATTGAATGGCATGCTAAGTAATGAAGTCCGCCCTCCAAAGTGGCATCAAAAAGGGTGAAGTCCGCCCTTGGTTAAACATTAAGTGGCAACAAAGCAAGGCAAGTCCGCCTTAAACATGAAAGAAGTGGCTTAAGAAATGCTAAAGTCCGCCCAAGCCAAGACTTATGGCCAAAACATAGGCAAAGTCCGCCCCATCTAGGGAAATGAGAAAAAATTAAAATTTTGCCTAAGTATGGGCTTTGGAAAGTGTTAAAATATGCCCAAGTCCAAACATCAAAGTGTTTAGAAAAAAAAAATTTCGCCATGGCTAGATAAATTTTGGAAAAGGCAAGAAAATTTTTACCAGAGACTTTGGACGATTAAAATTTACGGCGAAATAAATTTTGGACGAAAAGATTTATGGCCAAATAAAATTGGACATGGCAAAATAATTTTGGACGAAGCAAATTTATGGCCAAATAAAGTTGGACGTGGCTAGATAAATTTTGGAAAAAGAAAGAAATTCATGGCCAAATAAATTGGACGATAAAAATTACGGCAAGAAATTTGGAGAAAATGAAAATTCGCCTAAGGCATTGGCAAGGAAAATTTCGAAAAGGACAAAAATAATTCGCCATAAAACGAATGGGTTGGAATAACACATAAAATAATTATTTTAATTATTTTAATTATTCATTTTTCAAACCCAAAGAGATAAAAAATTCAAAATTGGAAAGAAAGACAAAGAGCTTTGTTGGACTGGCGTTGAAATTGGAAACTTTCCTGGACAAGATCGTTGAGGATAAAACTTGTCACTCGAAAGCAAAGTAAAAGCTGAGTTTAAACTCAATTTGAAGGAAACAATGCAAATTTGCTAAAAAGATCGATTTTCTCACCTCTATAATTGATTTCACTTCTCATTTGCACAATCATTCGATTTTTGAAGAAGGTGTGAGAAGAAACTTGTTGAGGAAATTTGCAGCAAAGTGAAGGAAATAAATTTTTACCAGCTTGATCACTTCTCCAGAAGTCACAGGCAGATTTACTTTGTCCACTTCACTTTGGCATGAAACTTCATCGTTTATTTTCTTTCCAGCTTGATTTTTCACGAAGTCTAATTTGATAACTAGCTGGAATATCTTTCAAACTGATTTAAGTTTCGAATTCTAATTATTCTCTCTACTTTTCTTGCAGATTTGTTTTTTGAGACGGTAAAGATGAAGTTTGCCAGCAAGGGTGTGCAGCCACAGTCAAAAATCAAGTCCAAGTGGGAGCACGTTGTGGACACCGATCTTGGCCACGTTGACCTCGAAGACTTCAGGAAAAGAATGTACGGGACTGATGGACGTCTGCCTACACCAATTGCCATGAGGATGATGCGCAATGGAATCGTCCACGCAGCTGGATTTCCACCAGCAAAAGAATGTCCGGAGCTTATGGTAGAATGCGCACTGCACTACAATGCACGAGACAGGCAGATAGAAGCTCCTGACGGAAGAGTTTGCCTACTTGTCCGAGCCAGCAATCCAAGAAACCTTTGGAATTCCAGTGTACAATCGAACATCCTACCGCACCAAGGAAGATGCACTCAAGCTTTACCAGAGCCAGCAGGATCTCTGTGCGTCCAACATAAACAAGAATTGGTTACTAAAGCCCAAGCCTACTGCAGGCAAGATGCCAAAGAAATTGATCAGAACTCATTTCAAAGAGGAATATGGTGACATCGTTTTGCTACTAAACAGAATTGTAGGCAATTCCCATGGTGCACCTTTCAAAAACTGGATGTACTATTTTATTGATGAAATAATCACTGGAGTCAAGATGTTCAATTGGTCCAGAATGATTAGTGATAGCCTGCACGAGCAGTTAGTCAACTTTGAGGAGACCAAAACTTTTCACATGAGCTCATACATCGTATATTCACTTGCAAGATATTACAAGTATCCTGACTTGACCTGCAAAGGCGTGGTCGGCAATGGCGAGGGGCAATTCAAAGCCTACGATTGTTATCCGCAGCTGCAGCTGAAAGAGAAGTCTCATTTCCGACGAGCTCATGACGCCTTTTTGATGTACATCACCCGGCTTCTCCAAGGCGGAACTCACCAAAGACTCTCACATGAGGCCAAGAGCCTAATCAGTCGGTATGGATTCTGGTTCATTCAGTATCCTAAATTCACTTACATCAGAATCCAAGGATTCTGAGGAAATCCTTATAGACTGCCCATCTATCCGACCAACAAGATGGTTTTGCTGGAAGTGCTAAGGCAATTGGAGGCGTATCAGAATATTCAAAGGCCAAAGCAGAAAGCGGTCGTCACCTTTCCTTTTTTCATCGGCAATATGGAGGAGTCATGTCCGACGGCACAAGCAGCAAAGGTTGCTCGACTGGAGATACAACAATATCCACTCATATCATACAAATCCAGGAACAATTTTGATCCACTCCATCACATCAGAACTGTGGACGGATAGAGGTGCAAGCATCGGGTTGACTTAGAGGACTTCTGGGCCAACCCAGCAGATGAATATGACGTAAGGAGGAGGTTGTGGTCAAGATTGCCGTTAAGCACGATAAGGGCAACAGAGCTCTTCAAAATACCCAATCAACTACAAGATGACGGAATATACGTGCAGTCGGGCTTCAATGAGAAGGAGCCACTTCCCCCTATAAGATGGTAAGAACCTGAGATGGGTGACCTAGCAACTTTTATGCGACCTGTTTTCAAGTACTCTCAGTGGTGGATAGATCGGCAGGTAGAAATTTTAAGACAGAGAAATGTGCAATTCACCTATGAATTGATGGGCGATACAGAGTCCTGTTCTTCAAATGCCGGTGCATCTTGTGGAGATGGACCAACAGATGCTGCCAACTCGAGTAAGAGGAAGGAAGTTGATAATTCTGCAAGACAAGACAAGGATAAAATGGTAGATGAAGGGCCTTCTCGAAAGAAGCACAAGTCTAAACCTCTTCAGTCGGCCACTTCCAGAAATATAGAAGAAATACTCGCCATGGATAAAGAGTCTTTCAAAAATGCTAAGATCCCTTCTCCAGTCGAAAAATGTGGAGTCAATACAAGTAGAAGATGATGATCAACCTTCTCCAGCAAGCACAGAAATCCTAGAATCAGATAATGATACAGATATTATGGATGGAGAATTCGAAGAAGGAATGATTTCCGCCCTCAAAGGAATCCAAGATGACCCATCCGTCCAAGAAATTCAGGGTATGCAATTGATCCAAGAAGTTCAAAATATGTCGGAGATTCAGGAAGAGCAGGAAGTACAGGATATACAAGACGTCCAAGATCAACAGGAGGACGGAATTGAGCAGCCAACAATCCCAGAGTGGCTGAAAGAAAGATTGAAAAGAAAGGCGCCAACGGAGGTTCCTGAGGAGGACAATGACAGATTTTCTGGCGAGATTAGAGCAAGTTGCCCCAAGGAAGAAGGCCAAGAAATTCTCTACCATCCAGAGAGATGAGGTTGGCAACCGCACAGTACAAATTGCAATACCTACAGCCAACAAGTTCCAAGATGAAATTGCCCCTGATGAATATGCCATCACGACCATTGACATGGGTCCGACAACAAAAGGGCAAGAGGTCGAGGACTTGGACAATTCCGTGGCCACAATCAAGTCCGGGTTGGAAAAAGAAGTTGCCAAGAAAAAAGAATATAAGAAAGAAATTGAGCGCCTAAAAGATTACATCCAACACTTGACCAGGCCCCTAAATGAAGGTGACCAAGCAGCGCTTCCACCTCCAAATTCTTCACAAGAACCAGGTGCAAATTTTGAAGAAGAGCTGACAACGGCAAGGGAGGCTAAGGACTGGATGGCTGGAAGGAAAGAAGAGGCGTTGGCATTTGCAGAAAAGTTGGCACAAGTAAATGAGCAGGCTTCCTTTATGATATCACGAGTTGCAGACCTGGCTGAATCATGGAGTAGTCTCGAAGATATTCAAAGCAAGATCATCCCATGTATTCGGGAATTGAAGGGCATCTCGAAGCAAAGGTTGATTGAGGAAAAGGTTATTGAAGCCGGAGCTGCGTATGATTTCAATGGATGGTATTATGCTCTGATCTCAAGAAGAGGAGTCCTCGAAAAAGTGAAGCAGGATGGTGCCAGAGTTGAAGAACAAGTAAAGGAAATTCAGAGTAAAATTTATGAAATGGCTGCAGATATGCTCGACAAGGATACTGTCCGAAAGAAACACTTGCGGCCAAAGAATTTAAGAGAACAAATACAGAAAATTTTCTCCACCACCGGGCCAATCATGAAAGAAAGCTTCACCAAGGTATTCAACTTCATGGCCGTCAGGAATTCTTTCTTGCTGCAGGAACCAGCATGGGCGACTATTTTTCCAGAGTGTGCTGAGAACTTGGATTTGCTGGAGTACAATGTCAACGTGCTGCCCGACATTGCCATGGAAGAGGTCGGCTTGATTGTGTCCAGATTCGCCGAATGCAAGGCCACACAAGTGGATAAGGATGCCACTCCAGATGTCTAGAGTTCTCTTCAGTTAACTGGTTGAGGTTTTAGAAACCCTAATTAGGGTTTAGTTCTGTTTAATCTGGGCCTTTGATCCTGAATCAATCTCGGCCGTTCATTGTAATTATGAAAAACTATATAAACCCCCCCCTCACTCTCTCATTTTCATAGATGATAGATTAGAGATAGAAGATTAGAATATATAGAGGAGATTAAGAAGTTAGAGCAGATTCAAAGAATTAGATTGTAGAAAATAAAGAGAGAGTTTTTATGAGATTGTTGTGAAAACACTACTTTGATAATAAAGTTCAAATGCATGAGGTGCCTTGAATACTTGATTGTCGAATGGTTGCATGGTCGCATATTTTCTTTCTCTCTTAGTAAATTTGAATTAGAATGTATGTTAGAAGAATGATAGATTGATAACGGAGATTAGTGAAACCGAGCTCATACTTTCTTTGAGTGGATGATTTTCACTCAATGTGCAAAGTTAGACTGAGCTTTATCGTGGATGCTTAACTTCTGTTTGAATAATTATTGTTCGATTTGATGGTAATTATTCCTTACGTGAAAATCATAAGCACATTCCCAGAAGATTGCACTTACTCTGTGTAGTTGTCATTTAACGTGGTGAAGCAGGGTATTGTTTATTTGGTTTCATTTAGTCCTCGTCTTCTCTTGATTTCTTAGGAATAGCATAGGATCTCTAAAACCCTTACTCTTTTTTACCCTTTTTTAAAGTCAGAAAATCCAAAATGATACTGCACTTATGTTTCCGCTTTTCCGAGTAACTTGCAAAATCTTAATTGTGCCCACAGCAAATCACATCCATACCACAGAGCCTATCCGCATTCATCTTAAACATTGGAATTACCATATGATCTTACTAGCAATCTTAGCATACAAGGTAGTTTTTCAAGAGAGAATAGAGCGTCTATGACACTTTGTTCCAAAATGTTTGTTGTGTCATAAAACACGCATCAACACAACGGATAGCAACACATGGTTGATTGATAGTGGTGCCTCTCAACACATTACCGGATTTAGAGAGCATCTTTCAGATTTGGTGGAGAGAGATACCAACATTCAAGTAATAATTGGAGATGATGCATGCTATTCAGTGAAAGGTGTTGGAGCCTCCTCTCTTCGCCTAGATTTCGGCATCTCTCTTCATTTGAGCAATGTGTTGTTCATACCAGGTATCAAGAGGAACCTTGTATCAATTTCAGCTTTGGAGGACAAAGGATATCAAGTTGCATTTTCCGAGGGAAAAGTTCTTGCTTGGCCAAAGAACTCTAGCATCAAGACAGCCCGAGTGATTGGTGTTTGGCAAGAGAGTCTTTACAGACTTTCCATTCTTCCAATGCAGGCATTGTTGCATGATTCCACCAGTTCAAACAAGCTTTGCCATAGAAGACTTGCTCATATCCATTTCAGAGCTCTCCCATCCATGCAGAAGATGGTCACTGGCCTTCCAAAACTCAGTCAGGAGCATGATGGTACTTGCTAAGGATGCGCATTGGGTAAGAATACTAAAGTTCCTTTTCATAGTAGTGAAAGTAGATCAAAATGTATTCTAGATCTTCTTCACTCTGATTTGTGTGGTCTAATGTTTGTTGCATCTTTGAGTGGTTTTTGGTATTATGTAATTTTCCTTGATGACTACTCTAGAAAGACTTGGATTTATTTCTTAAAGACTAAGGAATCTGAAGAAGTACTTGAGAAATTCAAAGAGTTTAAGGCTCAAGTAGAGAATTTATCCAGGAAGAGGATCAAAATTCTAGGAGAATACATCTCTGGAGGCTTCCGTAACTTTTGTATCGAGGTAGGGATTAAGAGGGAGTTTTGTGTCCCTTACAATCCACAGCAAAACGGTGTTGCAGAAAGGAATAATAGATCCATTGTTGAGACAACTAAATCTATGATCCATGATCAAGACTTGCAAACCTTCCTTTGGGCAGAAGCATCTAGAACTGCAGTGTATGTTCAAAATCGGAGCCCTCATCGTATTTTGGAGAATATGAATCCTGAAGAAGCCTTCACAAGCGTGAAGCCTGAGGTTAGTCATTTGAGAATCTTTGGTTGTCCTGTTTACATCCATGTACCTAAAGATAAGAGATCTAAGTTAGAACCATCTGGAAAGAAAGGAATATTTGTGGGCTACAGTGACTCTTCAAAAGCCTACAGAATTTACATTCCAGGTCAGAAACAGATAGAGATCAACAGGGATGTCACTTTTGAAGATGTTGCATTCAAAAGATCTAAAGGTTCATACATGGAGATAGATAATGAAGACCAGGAGACTCCTTAGGACATGGACGTTGATCATACTCTTGAGATTCAGAGGGAGTCTACTGAACCAGAAGAGGATGGTGATCCAGTTGAGCCTTTGGAACCAACTGATGGGCCAAGAGATATTGTCATAGGTCGAAAGAGACCTCTATGGGCTAGGAAAACAATGCAGGAGGCAGAAAAGTTTGCAGCTCCTAGAGGAACATTCAGAGAAAGCAAAAGACCACAGAAGTTTCCAAGCTATGTTGCATTAATGAGTCATATCATTGAATCTAAGGCTTCCAGTGTTGAGGAAGCATCAAGTCAGCAAGTATGGAGAGATGCTATGGCTGAAGAATATCAATCTATCATCAAGAATAATGTTTGGGATATTGTACCAAGACCAGAAGGGAAATCTATTGTATCTTCTAAATGGCTCTTCAAGATCAAGCATACGGCTGATGGAAGCATTGAGAAGTACAAAGCTAGATTTGTGGCTAGAAGATTCTCTCAGAAAGAGGGAATAGATTATGAAGAAACGTTTGCTCCAATTGCTCATTATACATCCATCAATCATTGCTATTGCAGCAACTAAAGGATGGAAGTTACATCAAATGGATGTGAAGACAACATTCCTTAATGGTGTAATTGAAGAAGTATACATTGAGCAACCTGATGACTTTGAGATTCATGGGAAGGAGTCTCCTGTTTGTAAGTTGAAGAAGGCTTTGAATGGCCTTAAGCAGGCTCCTCATGCTTGGTATGAGAGGATTGATCAATATCTGATGAGCTTAGGCTTTTCCAAGAATGATGTTGATTCAAATCTTTACTTCAAGGTAGTTGATGGTGAGGCACTAATCTTGGTTCTTTATGTTGATCTATTTCTTACTGAAGCAGAATATCTCATTATCAAATGCAAGAAGGAGTTAGCTTCTGAATTTGAGATGAAGGATCTAGGATATATGCATTACTTCCTAGGATTGGAAGTGTGGCAAAGACCCAATGAGATCATTCTGAGTCAAGGGAAGTATACTATAGACATCTTGAAGAGGTTTGGTATGATGGATTGCAAATCCATGTCTACACCGATGGAAACCAATTTGAAGAAGTTAAGCGAGTCTGCAGCTAGTTCAGATCTGGTGGATCCCACTATGTACAGGCAGTTGATTGGATCATTGATGTATCTAGTCAATACTAGACCAGATATTTGCTGTGCAGTGAGTGCACTTAGTCAGTTCATGTGTGAACCAAGGCAAATTCATCTAGTTGCAGCTAAGCATATCCTGAGATACTCGCATGGCACAGTTGGATATGGTTTGAAATATATTTCCAATGTAGACCTAAAGCTGCGAGGATATTTTGATTATGATTGGGCAGGGAGTGTAGTTGATCGGAAGAGCACCTCTGGTTGTTGCTTTAGTTTGGGGTTTGCGATGATTTCTTGGTGTAGCAGGAAGCAGTCTTCAGTGGCACTAAGCACTGCAGAGGCCGAGTATATTGCAGCTTGTGTGGCAGCCCGAGAAGCAGTGTGGCTTCAAAAGCTCCTTGCAGGATTGTTTGGACAATCATTGGAGCCGATTGTCATTCATTGTGATAATCAAAGTTGTGTGAAGCTTTCTGTCAACCCAGTGTTTCATGACAGAACAAAACATGTTGAGATCAAATACCACTACATCAGAGATATGGTATTGAGGAAAGCTATCCAGTTGAGATACTTTCGAGACAAGCTTGGAGTTGTGGAGAATGAAGCCCTAGCTGAGAGGGAGACTCGGCATCAGTGATCTTCTGTGATTTGCTTTAATGCATCTTTCTATGTGAGAGAGAAATTTGAGGTGAAAGTTCTTGTTAATGCATCTTTCTCTGTGAGAGAAATTTGAGGTGAAAGCCCTTGTTCCACCCTCTGGGAGTAGCCATGGTGGATGTCATGTTGAGAGACTCCATGACAACATCACGTTGAGAGACTCCGTGATGATTTCCTTGTACATGTGTTTATCCACCCTCTAGGAGTAGCCATGGTGGACATCATGTTGAGAGACTCCATGATGACATCACGTTGAGTGACTCCGTGATGGGCATTTGTACACTTGTTCCTTTCGATACATGGGTGTAGCCATGGTGGATGATATCACGTGATGAGCTCATTTCCACAAATGGGTGTAGCCATTGTGGGTGTCATGTTGAGAAACTCCATGACATTGGATATCTGGAAGTATTCCTCCCTAGCTAAGAGGGAGTGTTGATGTTATAGCCGCGGGCCTCGTACTTCCAGCGGCGATTTATTTAATAAACAATAAATTAAATATAGCCTATGGCTATTTATTTATTGAGGTCGAGTATTAAAGAGTCACCTCTATTCATTTGTAATTATATTTGTTATCAAAAGAAGCCGACATAAAGTGTATGTTCGCCACCTTTCAAAAGGACACATTGTTTTGATATGAAGCCGACTTGTCTTGGAGGATGAATCGCACCATTTCTCTTGAAGAGGCCGACCTCTTGAGAAGAGAAGCATCTCTTGGGAGAAGTCATCTTCATATTGTATATATAGGCGTTCACTCTCCTTCATTTTATCATTCATTCATCTTTGTTCAAGTTCGCATCTTAGCAAGAAGTCAAGTCTTACATTCAGCAGATCAATTCATTGTAGAAGTTCGATATTATTGTTTGAGATTGCATCAAGTGTGGTGCTGATAAATTCGGCCTTGTATTTGGCCTCATTTTAAAAGCGAATTGCTTTCATTATTCAATATATAAGAGATATATTGTTGCTGTTTTTTTCTCCCTCAAGTCGGAGGGTTTGCCCAGGGTATATGTTGTGTCAAATTGTTTAAAATTGTTCTATATCTGCTTATTTAATTTCTGATCCTAAAACTAACATAAAGTCCAATTATTAATAGAATATTTTTTATTTACAAAAATATTGAATATCTTATTTGCAAGTTCTTCATGGGAAGATTGGAGTGGAAATACCCCAAATTTGTGAAGGCTAGCCCTCCAAATTTTATCTCAACCTTGTAGTGCTTTTGCTTGTGAGTGCAACTAGAGTTTGTTTGATGCCATTCGCACGAATAAGTGTAGTAAGTTGTCTCAATAATGCCTCGATGATCTTGTTTTTGTGCAATACAACCTTCGGCTTCACACAAGAAAGGTGGAGGACCAACCAAAGGAACTTTTTGATTTGGATGAGACTGATCCCTACAATGATTGGACCATGTAGGATGATGAGCCCTCCTTGTTTATAAAGAATAAGATTTTTGATTTCAAGAGGCAAGCTATGAAGGATGTGGCTGCACCAAAAGCAAGGTAGATTGGATTGGATAGCATTGATATGGTGGAGGAGGGGTCATTGCCATCTACCAACAGGGTGGAGCCACAAGCCCAATCTTCTACACCAAGCAAGCAGCCACAATCAACTGCAAGGACCATACCCTCTATCCCCCAATTTTCACTAGGTTGGGGATGAGGAAATTGTAAACACTTTTAATTTTTTACTTGACTAGATATGAAATTTATGATGATGATTTTCAAAGACAAACATCATAAATTCATAATAGTTATCAGTTAGCAATTAGCTATTGTATCCACTATCTGACTTCGCACGATGATGTGATTTTCTAAACAATATGTATTGAAGAATCAAATTTAATAGAAAACACTTCCTCATTGTTTTTAAACTCATTTAATAGATTTTGTAATTGAATTCTGCAAATAAATGTGTTTTTTAAAGAAATTTATGTATTTTTAAGTTGTCGAATTTTCACCAAGTTGAAAATTTTGGGCTTGTTGAGTACCTCCAAGTCCAAGTTTACGAACTATGCCTTTATGTGTACTTACCTTATTCAATCTTCACTTTTAGTTGGACAATGTAAGTGTCTATTCATGGAATTTATTTTAGTCAGATAGTATGTTTGAACTAAATTGTCCTCTCATTAACGAACTAGCAATGAAATCCATTGATATGATCTTGTGCTTGTAATCCTCATTTATTTGTCATAAATACAAGCTTGAGAGTGATTATAATCAACTCGATTGGAATGTATCTATCAAGAATAATGAAACAAATTCATTGTTACAAGACTTGCCAAGACTCATCCAGACTTGGAAAGCCAAGGTGAGTAGAGTGAACCAATGCTCAAAGACTCAAGATCCCAGTCGCTGGCAAGACTAGTTAGACTTATGGAGTCTACTAGACTCTCTAAACTACACAAGTCTCATCTGCAAAACTCAGCCATGACAATTAGGTGGAAAACAAGAAAAATCTAAAAAAAAATTAAAAATACATAAAATGTTCTTTAACACTTTCAAAATGATATGCATTTCATTTGCCACCAAAGAATTAAAGCTAAAAATACAATCCCATAAAACATTAACTATAAAACATCGTTAGGGCCTAATTACTACTCTATTTCATCAACACTCACATTTTTTGAATGAATTGTAGGACTTGTGGAGCTTGGTTAAAAGTGATAAAATTGTGAAAAATAGCATATGCCACAAAGATCTTTATGATCTCAAGGCTTTAATTTGCCCCTCAACTATGCTAGGGGTGTTGCCCCTTGAACTTGCTAGAGGCATTGCTCCTTAATCCCTGCTCTAGTTTTTAAAAGCAAAAAATAAAAATCATTTTGGGCCATGCTAGATGGAAAAGAGATTTTTTTTATTTTAAATTTTTCCTAATTAAATCTCAAGTAATTGGCTTACACTTATATTTTCGGTTTGTTGAATCAATCCCCATCCTAAGTAATGTTATGGCCATAGCAATTTCTGTAGACTTGTCTAAGATACAAGCACAAGACCCACATAAAGTTAGTGATGCTAGGCCAAGTGATATGAGCTCCGCT
>VDFB02135776.1:0-23895 GCA_007258455.2 Sequoia sempervirens | reverse complement strand
CTCTCAGCACCTAAAGACACTATCTTGGATTACAAATTCAAGTGTCTTTGTGTAAACACTAGCCTTCAAAAATTCCTCCCAAAATGCCTAAGTTTCTCCACAATTAATTCATTGCTTCCAAGAGAAAAAGTCCCCCCTTAAATACAATTACATTTGCTATTGGGGTTAAAACGGTAAAATTCCCCAAATCTCCCGAATAACCTATATCTCCTAATTTTTGAAATTAAAATCTCAAACGTATGGCTTATATTCATTAAGCCATATTACCCCTTTAAAAATTATTTTACAATCTTTTAAAATCCCCTATATTAAGCCCTTAAAACAAATAAAAATCTCTTAAAACCCTTTTTAAGGTTTTTGGGCTTGATATTTTCCTAAATTAAGCCTTAATTTTTAAAACAATGAAAATCCTTTTTTAAAAAGGATCAGGCTTTATATTTGTCCTAAGGCCCCCCTTAATTTTCTCCTTATTTTATGGTTTACATAAAATAAAACAATTCTTATGTTTATTTAAGGTTTATATATAGGGAGGAGCTCCCCTTATATCTTGGACAAGGCGTTTGGTGAAAGAGGATTTTAAGGCAAAGGTCAAGGGATCAAATCCCACCAAATCCTCTTTGTTTAAATTTTAGACAAAATATATTTTTTTCTTTAATAAATATGGGTTAATCCTTATTTTATCACTTAGTTGGTCCATGTCAGTGCCAACTCACTGCTCCCGCCATGTCATATGCCACGTGTCCTACCAAGTGTCAAGCTTGGGTGATGCCACGCCATCACTTTGACCAAGTTTGATCGCAACTTTGATTGGTCATAACTTCCACATATAGACTTAGATTTGATCCGTTCAAAATACATTGGAAAGCTCTCGCTGAGCTCTACGTGATGGAACTGGTAGAGAAATGTTCCATGATTATTAATTTTTTTGGTTGACTAGCTTTGACCTCATGTGGACCAAACTTTGACCAGCTGCATCAGGAGCAAACGAGCTCTATTTCTTACATTCTGCATACCATTGGAAAGCTCTCAATGAGCTCTTCGACTTGACACTATTTTGGACTGATTTGGAGATGATCTTTTTTTGGCCTTGATTCAACATTTGGAATCTTTAGCCCCATCAAACTTTGACCGAGCATAACTTTTGCATATGGTCTCCTTTTGACGTGATTCAAGTTGCATCAGGATCTTGTCAATGAGCTTTGTCCAATGATGTTGGTTTTGTCAGATTCTAAGACTATGAAATTTTAGGTCTTTTGGATCCTCCTAGATCATTGTAGAACTTAGCAATGTGTCCTAGCTTATTGCATTTGTAGCATTTGACATTTTGAACAAGCTTACTTCCACTTACTTTAGATCTGCATTGATTAGCCTTATGCCCAAATCCATTGCATGTATAATAGTAGTCATTGAAATATTGAAACATCATACCATTGTTATAGCCATTCATCATTTGATTTTTGCATTCACTAGCTCTATGACCAAATCTTTTGCATGCAAAACATTGATCAGGAAATGAATAAGCATTCTGATTCATTTTGCTTCTACATTCTACAACCTTATGTCCAAACTTATTGTAGGAATAACATTAACCATTAAAAGATGGGTACCTTTGCATATTTGGTTGTTTGATTGGTGGTATTTTAAATTCACTCTTCTAGTTTCAGACCTTTTTGAAGTTTTAGACCTTTTTTGTATTTTATCATCTTGTCATTCTTCTTTTTAGCCTTATTTGGAGTTTGATCTGTCTTTGATCTTTCACCTTTCTCAAACCCCAATCCTTCTTTGTCTTTAGATCCCTTATGATTTGCAATCATCTTATCAAGCATTATAGAACTCTTCTTGAATCTTTTCTTTCTCAAGATCTGATCTTAGGGTCACAACTTCTTGTTCAACCTTTGAGCATTCTTTAGATTTTTCTATCAGTTTAACATTCAGATAGTCTTCAACTCTTTACTTTCTTCAATATGCAATTTCAAGCTAGGAATAATCTCATTTGATTGCTTGATCTCTTTGATCCTATTTGTAGGTTTCTTTAGTTTCTCTCTCAATATCTTAATGCATTCATCTGCATCACTAAGATCCCTTTTCAAATATTTGTTCTCAAATTTTGCTTTATCCAAATCATCCAGGGCAAATTTGAGTTTTCCTTCCATGTCAATAATGCAATCTTATTCAGTGAATCCTACCATAGTAATTTCTTTTGTAGGGGTAGGATATCTCCTAGTAACCATGTGTTCAACTCCAAGATCTACCTTAGCAATCAAGCCAATTGAAGAAAGCAAGCTCTGATACTAATTTTTGAACACCCAAAATATTGAGAGGGGGGGTGAATCAGTATTCTTTGAAACCACTTAAACATTCAAACATCCATTTAAAACATCATATTCCATTTTCAGTAAGGAAAGAAACCATGATAGTAATAATCAAATCACATAATACATGAACACCAAATTTTTACGTGGAAAACCCAAAAAGGGAAAAAACACAGTGAGGATTAGCTCACAATATACTATAACTAATCATAACATATTATAGAATGGCTCACTGCCTTTTAGACTCACTGTCTGGAGGACTCACTATCCAGAGAATAAGAGAAAATAGAAAAGAGAAGCGGCTCATTGCCAATATTTGAATTGCTAATAATGCATCTACAATATGCAAGAAATACAACTCCATAGGAGCTCAATATATTGAATCAACACACTTCATACTACACTACTTCCACACTTTGCTCTGCTTTACATTGGCATCACATTATATTCGTATAATTCATATTGCATTACACTATCTTCACACTACAGTATAAAAAATGATATTATATTTATACACATTACATCCACAAACACTTGCAACATCAATTAGGTCGGCCTAATTAGAAGTACCATGCATAACATAACTTGTTGGCTCAAGATTCAAACAAACACACTTCATGCCTTAATTCAAAACTTGTAATGCATCCAAATAGGCTAGAGGGGACCCATCATATCTCCATAGGACCGATCAACATTTCCTTTAACTCCGAACGACCCCAAACTTATTAGGTCATCATGGATACTACTGACACCTATAAACACTCCTCAAATCCACATAACTAGATATTCTTTTGTGGTGGAATGCTGACCAATCCTAACATGTACTATATACTAGTAACATTGTCACTGGCAGACCCGATACTCTGTCATTATTATCTTCGATAATAGAGGACATAAAAACATGAAAATTTGGATTTAGATTCCTTTAACATACTCCAAAATTACCTTAGAACTATAGACCAAAAATATTCAAGGAAGAGAAATTCGAACCCAAAAACTGATACTCTGTGTACCAAAAAATGAACTCAGAGAATTAGCCAAATATTCAACACAATTGTTTTGTACCAAAGCAAAACTCTTGCATCTATATGCTATATTTCCATCTAGCTATGCTTCACCAACTAGCTATACATCAATCTTTACATCAAACCACAATGTTGACATCAATGACAACACTATATATGCTCATGCTCATGTTGCCAACAAACATATAAATGACAATATCCTCAAACTTCCAATAGATAATTGGAAGGAGATACTTTGTTTGAAATAAGGGAGCCTAAACTCAAGAATTTTTTAATCTTTTTTATGAGAATGCTTAGAGGGATAAAAGTGGGTAGGTAGGACCAAATCACACGGTTTATATGAAATGGAATGGTTAATGATTAGCAATATGAGAGCTTGGTACTTGGAGAAACCCCAATACCATGTTTAAATTCCAACACAAGGTGTTATAGAAAAGATAAAAGGAAAAAAGAAAAGATAGCAAGGTTGGATTGTCTAAAATGGCTCATAAGAGTCAAATGGAAAGAGTAGATAAACTATATTCTCCCTTCTATGTTGCCATACCTGGTGAAATGGAGAACCTCTTAATCCCATGGTTAAGGAAGAGAGGTTCTCACAAAGCCATTCTATATTCACTTTAGCTATTCCTCGTCACACAAGAATAAATTAAGTACCTCATCCTTAGTCTATCGAGATCTTTAAAAAAAATGCCAACACTAGAAAGGCCCATGTCCTACACTTATCAAGTCCTCTAACACCTCAATTTCCATAGCCCTCATTTTAACCACCCTAGAGTACTTCTAGTAAATTTGATAGAAAAATTGGGTGATGACCATGTATTCTTTTTATATATCGTGTGATCTCACCTTTCTTGAAGATTTTCCACATCTTAACATTCTATTTTTTCCAAGTCATAGGAGCTAGAATCTGTGCATTTTGTTACACGCACCATGTACACAGTTTTTTTCTAGAGCTTCAAAGGTGCTTACTGGTAGCTAACAACAAAGGGGCCCATATCTTAAAGTTGGTCCACACAATGCTCCTTTTTTGGATTCATATACCTAAGAATTGAAGGAAGGTTCTTGAAAAGGAAAGAATATTCTTCATGAATATTAATAAGTTTCACATCGTATAAGTATAAAAGGTTGGTGATAGGATTGAGGATCTACATAATTGATCTCATTTTTTATTATTTGTATATCCTCTATAGGGAGAAAATCCCCATCATCACATTTAGAATAACCCTCCTTAGAGACACTCCAACTAGAAAATAATCTAACAGCCTACTTGCCTTTGTCCAATATATGTGTTGGTTTTTTATGTCATTGAAAGAATCCAATAGCCTAATGGAATCTACAATAAAGTGATTGATAGGCCATCAAGGAGATTAAAGTTTTTGAAGATAATTTATGATTTTTAGCGAGTCCACCTCAACTTACACCTATTGAATTCCCATCTCCTTGGTCGAGAGGATGACATAAAAAATAGCATTAATTATACAAGATGGTTGGTTTGGATATCTAGATTGATAGCATAAGCACCCATTGATTTACTAATGTGATATTTGATTATTCTATCATCATGAGAAGGTCTTAAATTACCTTTAGAGGTACCATCAAAGTTAATATTGAATCAATAAATCTAAGGGCATCTCCATTGAACTTGGGATTGATTGAAGGAAAAAATTTAGAGAGAAATCTTAATGTCAACTCCCAAGTTTCATCTATCCACTACTACTAGTTCCTCATGAGAGATTGAGATAGGGAAAGAGGGCAAGGCATAGTCTTTGAACTCTTTGACAACAATATAAAAGTTATTTTGACGTAAAAGAAAATATTGGAGAACAAAGCAATGATATAATACTTAACCTCCTTAAAAATTCTCAGATTCCTTTCCTTCCATCAACCCCAAAAACACAAGGGAGAGAGATTTCCCAAAAAAAATTGAGAGATGGGTTGCAAAAAAGGAGACCACAAAGAAGAAAGTCCAAGACAAAAAGAGGTTAGACTCAAGAGAGGGAAAAGTTAGACATAACGAGGCTCTACACATCCCAAGTAAAAGGGACAATCAACAAAGTGGTGGAAAACCAACTTAGAAGTAGTTTGACATAACTTGTATCTATTGGGAAGAAAACCCCTTTTAGTCAATTATCAAAAATAGGGGCTTTGTTTTGGGATACTAGACAAAGAAATATGTCCAGATTAGGGACAAGGTGCTTGAGATGGATAGAGAAGCCAAAGTAAGGGGATTGAGAATGAGGGGTAGAAGTTGTAAAAAATATAGCAAAGACATAATAACAACCATTGGAAGAGTCCACCCAAACCAACACATCATTAAGTAAATATTGGGGGACATGAATGCCCAATAGAAGATTATGGAGTCTGGAGAGGAGGTATTGCTCAAGACTGTGATTAGGGATTGTTGCAACACTTTCTGCTCAAAGTTTCCATTGTAAGTATTTTTGGTAAAAAATTGTCAAAGAACATTTCTTGTCGTAATGACTTTTGAATTTTTGAATTTTACGACTTTTCTTTCTTTCTAGTAACATTTGTAGTTTTCTATACTTTTAAAATGTTTTATATTTTTCAACTTGACATCTTTTGGACAACTTATCTTGCAAAGATTCTTCTTTTTCCATTGTTGAATACAAAAAAAAAATTATTTGCAACATGCATTTTTTTAAATCACTACATCTTAATTGAGTGCATCTAAAATTGTAAACAACTTAGAATAGTTGAATACAATTCAATAAACTTTTAAGCATTCAATTGTTCAACCTTTATTTGTACAAACAAGAATTTGGTAGCATTTTCATTCCAATTTGTTAGATAGTTTACTTTCAAACTTTATTTATTAAAGACATGAGATTTCCACAATCCATCTGAATGTGATTATGTTGTTTCTAGATTTTGATGAAAAAACTTGCACACAATCAAAATCCAGAAACAACATAATCACAAACTTTATTTAGTTTACTTTTAATGCAAAGTAGATTAGATAATTGATTATTAGTTTCTTTCAAACTCCCACAACTATAGAGTATTTAGCTCAAACCAAACTATTTCCTTACTTGTTCTAGCCTAACCCAATATGTTGCATATATTGGATTTCATGCACATAGGCTTATCCTTTACAACAATACAACTTGTCTTTAAACTATGATATATAGAAAAAAAAATTGTTATAGACACCTTTGAGGGATTGTCCTAAGGCCATTGAATAACACACAATCCTCAATTAGAATCAAGTTCCACAAAAGATTTGAAAGAATGGGGAACAACTACCTCTAGGTAATGTGTAAAGTATTCTATGAGTGATATGGGTTTGTGTAGGTGCAAGTGGCACAATGGCTTAAAAGGTGTTAAGCTTATATCTATTGTTGCTTGTTGTGTGATTTATCATTCATGTAAATGTTTATGCAATTATCTTTGTCTTTTTTAAATACTTACATGATTATTTTCACCATTTAGATATTAAAAAAATAACGAATACATATTAAAATTTAAAAAAAAAACATTAAAATTTAAATATTAACAACACAAAATATTATTAAAAAATAAAATTGCCAAAAAAAAAATATATATATTGTTATTTATTCGGGAAATTAAGAGAAAGTGCTAGACTAGAAGAAGTCGTAAAGGGACACTTTCATCTCTACAAAGGGACACTTTCATCTCTACAATAATTTACTCAAATTAAAAAGTCGTAGAAGAAATGAGGTAGTTTTATACCATAAGAAAAATATTTTATTTATACGACTTTCAACTCCCACAAATATTGACTATTATTATTTAAATACAATTAAATATATATTATGCTACTTGAAAAGGTCAATTGATAACCAACACGTGATACACTTTTTCTTATATTGAAGTCAAATAAATATTTTGAAAAAGTATTAGGTTTTATGGTTTGAAGATTTTATTAAACTTATGCATAGAAATATTATATTTAGAGAGCTTCAAGACAACCACCACCTAATACAGACCATATTTTATTATTAAAAACATATTAATCTAATTGAAAACAAGCATTAAAAACTCCATAAGGTTGGTCAACCAACGTGTGGAAAATGAGGCAAGAGCATTCAATGATATTTAAATGTTTTGAAGTTAAAGCGAATTTTTAAAGTTTGTAGTAATTTGATATTATATTTAGTAAATGAACATACGAATAATTGAATTATTTTTATTAAAAGTTAAGGATTTAACAATATATTCTTTATTAAAATTTATTTAGTTATATTTAAAAAATTATATAATTAGTGTTTTAATATTCAATATTTAAATTAAAATGATTATTATTATTTTCTTTAAAGTTTGAGTGGAACATTAAGAGGTATTTATTTTGTGAGGTATGATCTCATCTATTATCTATTGGGATAATACATTCAACAAGATTTAATCCTTAGTGAATTTATTTTGAATTAGGAACTTCACTAATAAACTAATAACCATTTGAAAAATTATAATAATTTATTTTACATAAATGGTTGAGAATTGAAAATGCACTACTTTTTTGTGATGATTTGGTTGTTCTTTTTCAATTTGTATTGATAAATGTTTTGTTAAAATGTATGCAATTGAGTGCATCTCCTAGTATACGTTATCCATGTTAGAGAGTGATGATCTTTTTCTTTTC
Organism: Sequoia sempervirens; assembly: GCA_007258455.2. Taxonomy (NCBI): domain Eukaryota; kingdom Viridiplantae; phylum Streptophyta; class Pinopsida; order Cupressales; family Cupressaceae; genus Sequoia; species Sequoia sempervirens. The sequence goes on along the minus strand of VDFB02135776.1, from coordinate 15,937 downwards.
ATTACAATTGTATCATCTCTGAGGACTTGGCATGATAACTTGCATTATGCTTACAAGTTGCTAAAGTTGTGACATATCTTTTTTCCTATTGCATCACACACAAACTTACACATTGTTTGAATTGGCCAACCTTTCATACTAAAAAGAGATAAAGCTTGTATAAAAATTATTACACCACAATTTGAGAGAGGTATTAGCAAAGCCCCACAATAATGAGGATTCAAATTATAATTTGTAATAATGTTTTTCTAGAAGGAAGTCATGTAGTTGAAATGTCAATCTTTCCTTAGAGAGTAACATGTGTTTTCTATAGATTGATAATTCCTCCCCCGCCCCTAATGTTTCTTTCTTAAAACACTTGTGAAAGACATCTTTAAGAAATAGGTGTTAATAAACTCATTAGTTTATGTACCAAATACCACAGGTGCAATTTGTATGTCAAATTCATAAATGCATTTCTCACCACATTAGAAAAGTAGATTTGGCATGATTCCTAAAATAATCATAGTTCTTAAATTAAAATTCATTTGGTGATATTTTCCTCAAACAAATTATGGATTAAAACTTTAATTGTTTAATCATATAAAATATAACTTTCTCATAGCAGCTTAGTCCAAAGGATGACTTCTAATTTAAATATCAAGAATCACAAGAATAATTAATATGCTAGCAATGTTGGTATGTTACCTAAAAACCCAATTAGTAATAGTGAAATGACATTTAAAAACTAAGGTGGTGGTGTTTCAAAAATTCATAACAAGCGAAAATAGATTGTTCCCTCTAATGTAGAATTTCCCAAAAAGGTGAATAAACCTACATATAACAAATCCACACTTTTTCCCACTGTGCTATCTTCTCAAACATAAGATTTTATATATTTTCCCTCAAGTATTCCCTTCTAGTGGTTCAACAATGGTCTCATAGTCTAGCTTGGAATTTTGAAGAGTTTGATTTTTTTTCTAGATTAAAAACATAATAGTCAACCAATAATTCAATCAAATAGCCTCAGTGCCCTTCTAGATGATGATTTTTTGTAGAACAACTGTGCAACTCCTCATGAGATAAATAGTACTTGGATATAACTATTGCTTGTCATCAATGAATTTGGTCTCATTAAATGTTTGAGATTTGATAAATGCCACAAGAAAATATTTTGTTTGAGAAACTCAACAAAGATTTCCAATTCTAGAAATTCTTTATTTACAAGGGGTTAAAATGTCTAGCATCTTGCTTTCTACTATTTATCATGTCATATGGCTAGCAAGTTACTTTTTGTAAGAATAATGAAGTAGGCCATGGTGGTGTTGTTACTTCTCTCTCCTATAGATATGACCCCACTAATTAGATATTGTATGATCTTTCAATATTGATAATAATTTCATTCGAGTTATTAATGTGTATGCTCCCAATGATAATTTTGAAATATATTCTCTTTGAAAATAGATAAATGATTGAATTCCTATGACCACTTCGGTCATGTCTAGATACTAATATGGTAGAAGTGACATTTGATAAATTTAGCACATTGTAGATACACATTAGACTAGTGAAAGTGTTCAACCTAGAACTATATGTGCAATAAATTGGGGCTTTTTATCCTAGTCTTGGCCACTATAATAATAAACCTACTTAGTATATGTGGATAGATATTTGTTCTATTTTTTATATAGATTACAAATGACTTGATAGTGACATGTTGGTAGCTCAATCTTTATTTTCCTTTACTAGTTATTTCTTGCTCTAATAGAGACTTTGTTAGAAATTTTCATTTCAAACCGCTCTCCCATATAGTTTTGAAGTGAATGAAATCCACTAATAAAAAGAATTTTTTTCCTAAACATGTCCTTATTGATTCATCAATCCATGCTTTCCTATATTTAACTTGTTTGGAATTTAGAGACATGTCCTTATCATCAAGTTGGATTTGATTAACAAATGGAATAGCTTTCTTTATTGAACCCCCTACTTCCTTTGCATTTATGGGTGACAACTAGCTCACTTTCACTATTTCCCCTATGAATCCAATACCTTAGAGATCTACCATGCCACTACCAATCTTGAAGCACAACCCTTTATTCCTGCTTTACAATTTTATGTTGCTAAACTCCATCAATAAAAGTAAAATTTTAATAACCATTCTAGAAGATGATATCTAATGAAAGCTTATTTCCATTGACTTTAAACTAACACAAAATTTTCTAGGGAATTATTTCAATCTTTGCATGCTTTCCACACTTCTCAATCTATCAAATTAATAAAGGAGGGCCACCATATTTTCACATAGATTTTTACTATCACGTATGCTTTTGTGTGTAACTATGATTTAAGGTTTTCAAATCTTGGAAGACTTCTAAATAGTGTACTACCCTACAACAATGTTTGAATGTGGTCCCTTGCTTGGTTATGCACTCTCATAGATTAAATTGTGAGAAAATTTTAATTATTTATAGGACATCCATGAGGCCATTTTATTCATGGAAAATGATGAGGCTCCAAGTGTAATGTACTAACCCTTCTATGAAGTAAAAATTTCTAATTTTACACTTTACGAGTAAATAAACAAAGTAACAAGTCATTTCAATAAAAAAAAAAATTCTTTATTTATTATTTCCATTAAAGATGCATGACATATTACAACATGAATTACTTTTCATTTCATAAATACATCAATGTAAGAAAGCATACAATTACATACATAGCTCAAAGATCTTCAAAACAAATAGTTGTAAGATGGTCCAGGATCCTTCCTTTCAAATCTTGGTTCTTTTGTCAACTACTGTGGAGGAGAAGCATCACTCAAGTGATTTTCCACCAACCACAGACTCATAATGCAGTCCCCCATACATCTATCATTTGATAGATGGCCCTTCCTAGACACCTAAATTTAATCACTTCCATATGATTAAATTTGTTGCATTCACGTCTATCATATTAATATTAATTTATTAAATTAATATTACACCCTTTGTCCCATAAAGTATTTAATTTAATAATTAATACTTTGTCTTTTCCCTTATTCCTCTCTAAATTAAATAAATACACTAATTTATTTAATTTAGTCACTTGTCCTCCTTTTGATTTAAAAATCAATTTAAAATTCCTCACTTTCTCTCTCCTTGTCACATCCTCCAACATTTGCCACTTGCCTCTAACCTTCTGTTAATTAGCCTAATCCAATATTTGCACAACCTTAACCAAAATCATTAACTAAATTTAGCACCTCTTTTTGGTCAATTCTTCCTTTTTTCCTTTTTGATGTTAACCCCTTTTCTATGTGAATTTTTAATTCACATTTATTTTCTCTAGACTCCCCTCCTTTAAATGTGAATTTTTAATTCACATTCCATTCTCCCAAGGCTTCTAGAACCTTGGACTTGTCACAATCTCCACATGTAACCAAGTCCCACCTTTTTGGAACCCACCTTTTATCCTCTAGATCATCCTATGAATGTGAATTTTTAATTCACACTTATTCCCCCAACCACCTTTCATTTTCCCATGTAGATTTTTGAGGAATTCTAAAATTCCTCAAAAGTCCCTTTCACTCCCACTTGGGGACAAGAAACCCCTTTTTGTGGAAATCCTCTCATCCCCCAAGGTGCATGTCCTTTTCCACCTCATGTACCTTTTTGACAACTCATCTCCACCTCATATCCTCTTGTCCACTTCACCCTCCACATGTCAAGATGTGAGGGCTTGTGGGTTCTCAACCCACCATAGCCCTTCATCTTGGCCTTGTTGGATCAATTTTGACCCTTGAATTCTCTAGAGAATTCAAATTCTTCTATAAATACCCCCTCCTCAAGGGCATTTACACAACACTTTTGATTTTCATAACCTTATGCTGCCATTTTGCCTTCACAACACTTTGCACTCTCACAATTACATGCTGTCCAAGTCTTTTTAGATCATTCAACCATCTTTGTCTATCATTTTGCATATTGAAGCTTGCATCATAGACATTCAAACAATCATCTAAGGAGCACACAACCAATCCAAGCAAGGGCCAATCAAAGAAGTTTCAACAACAAGGGAGGTAAAAGTGTTTGTGTTTCATTTTATTTGCATTCCTTTTCGTTGTAACTCTCTTTTGGCTAATCTTGAGGTGTCCTTGGTGTTTTGTCTTTCATGTTTCTTAGTTATTTTGCACACTTAGAGCGGTAGGAAATTCTAAGGTATACATTTCTGGCACGCCCGGTGGGACCCACATACGGGTCTTGCATTTAATGTTTCTTTGAGTTAAGATTTTGCAGGAAAAAGCTCACAGAGTTGCGGTAGCGCCCTCGCAGAGTTGTGGTAGCGCCCCCACAGAGTTGCGGTAGCGCGAGTTGCGGTAGCTCAAGCAGAGTTAAGGTAGCCTTTACAGAAAGGCGGCAGTCAGCCTTTACAAGACAGTTTTGAGGGTAAAATGGGCTGGCTCGCTTTTGCTCTAGCGTTTTGCCATATTTATGGATAACTCTCTTTAACGCTGTTCGGGCGAGAATATTGCTATTTTTTCACTAACGTTTTTGCAGCATATTGTGGCAAAATTGACCAAAAGGTGAAAAAGAAGGAAGACAACTAACGTTCGTTTGCAGGGGGCATCTACATAATCAGACTTTCAAAAAATTATCTTTGCTGCTCTCAAACATAGTCTAATTAGGGGATTAAATCTCATTGTTTGCTGTGGTTGTTTACTTTTGCGTTACCCAAGGGGGCATCGATTTGTTTTCACTTTCCCCTTGCACTTCGTGTGAGCCTGGGGAGTAGTTGGAAACAGTTGGTGTCTTCTTTTTAGTGGGACCTGCTTGGGGATTTCATCACCCCAAGGGACGATTCCAACCACGTGTACCGGCGGGGTATATAAAGGGGAGAACGAAAAGTTGTACCCTCAATCCAGCTTGCGCTTCGTATTCATGAGCGTCGGGCTTAGTGATACCTAGATAGACGCGAAGAGTTGGTCCTGTTTTAGTATTCACCGTTCCCGACTCACGCTTGTGACGGACCGGTGTTCACTTCTGTTGTGCCTCATGTAATCGAGAGTATATCGAGGACTCCTTAGAAAGTTTTGTGCATCCTAGATTAAGACTTTGCCTTGCCATACCCGTAATATTAATCATAGGATTGTGCTTGCTTGAGGTTTTTCCTTGTGGAAATTCTGTCAAATTTTTGATACTTTTGACTTGTTTCATCATTTTGCGTCCTTGCCATAGCCTTTGCCATCAAAAACCAAGCCTTGTTCCCGCAGAAACGTTGTAGCGCCCCTGTTTTGTCATGAAGCGCAGTAGCCTCGCTTTGTCGCTAGTAAACGCAGAAGCTCGCTTTTGCCGCGCGTAAAACGCGGGTAGCTCGTTTTGTTGCTGGTAGCTCGCTTTTGCTGGGCAGAACGCCGTAGCTCGGACTAGCTGCGTAACGCTGCCTACTGATTTTGCTGTCAACACCCCGAAAGTACCCCATTTGGATTTATTTAGCCCCTAAATCACTACTTAATCATTCCCAACTATCATCCCATTATCTTAAGCCTCCCAAAACCTCCATTTCATCCATTTAAACCCCCATTCTACCACCCCAAATTTTCACAAATCACTTCTAATCTACCTTTTCATTTTAATTTTCCATTTACAAGTCAATACCCTCACCTAACAAACATCACAACTTTACCATTCACACCTCCTAGACACCGCCCATAGCCAAACCGCCCTAACCTTGCATTACAAAGTGATTATCTAAATTGACTATAGCGTTTGAACTTGATTATTGGTCTTTAACTTCAACCCCAATTAATTTGCCTCCATCTTGAGGTGAATTCGGTGTTGCAAGTTATCATCCTTGGCCCAATCAATCCATTCCTAGCTTAAGGTGGATTCGGTGCCGTAATCATCCTATCAATCAATCAAAGCTCTAGGGTTACTAAAGGTAATCTCACGCGATCAAGTTTGAGGTCTCTCTCTCACATCCAATCCAATCCAATCCAATCAAATCCAATCCAATCCAATCCAATCAAATCAAATCCAATCCAATCCAATCCAATCCAATCAAATCAAATCCAAATCCAATCCAATCCAACCCAATCCAATCCAATCAAATCCAATCCAATCCAATCCAATCCAATCTAATTTAAATCCAACCCAATTGATCGAAGTCCAATAAGATCCAATCCACACTCCATCACAATCAAATCATTTGACAAAGGCATTAACCTACTCATCCAGCATTTGCATGCCCGTTCAGACCCGTTCACAAGCAAAGAAGATGGCCGACCTTCAAGCTCAAAATGCCCAATCCAACAATCCCCAAGATCTCAACAACACCTCATCAGATCCCAACAAGGGTACCAACATCTTACATGACCCTCACAATGGCACCTCATCACACTCCAACACTGAGAATCAGAATAACTCGCCACATGGAGAAGAGAGCATGGTTCAGCAACCTGAACTCACACTTGAGGAACATTTTAGCAATCCTGCCAATGTGCAAATGACCGACCGTTTACTTGCAAAGCATGGGGAAGAGATCTTGGCCCACTTGATTGAAAAGGGTGTTAAACCCCCCTCCAATGTTGACTTGTCCAAATACAAGGGTGCCCCATCTCACGTACTCCAAGGGTCCCAAAATGCGCCCGAAGGTTCATACTTTTCCAATGTTCCTCCAATTGAGGGTTGGCATCAACCTGAATTTGGCAATGCCGTCCTTTATCAGGTTAATTATCCCCCACATGCTTCGACCTCAGCTATAGGGGGATCCCAGGTGCCCGATCCCAATAATCCTTTCGCTTATGGCATGCCCCAAAACATTCCGCCATCTCCGCCATTAGCATTAACCGCACCCCCTCCTTTGAACCCACCTACAGTCAATATTGGGGGTACTTCCTTTGCTACATCGCTTCCTCCTCCTGGGACCACCAACACACCACCTCAACAGGTTCCCCACTCTACTATCCCACCTCAAATACCACCACAAGGCGCACCCCAGCTGAACATTCCGAGCGGAACCCAACAACCTCCTTTACAAAGTGTGCCCACACAACCCCCGCTCTCTCATCCGCAACAGCCTATACCCAATACTTTGACCTCTTCACAACAACCATCCTACCAACCACAAGGCAATCCATCTCAACCACCTACCCAAACCATATCTCCCTTTCTTGCGTCCCTTTTGCGTCCAAAGGTCCAACCACAACATAATATCCCACCTCAGTCCATGCAACACTCGATGCCACAACAGCAACCTCCACAACACTACTACCACCATAATCAACAACAATTTCACCAACAACCGTTTTATGCAACCTCCCAACAATCACAACAATACCTTCAATACCAACAGGCCAACACGCAACGTCCCGTCCAAGTCCCTCAGCAACCTACCCCACACCTTCACCAAAAAAATTCATATTATGTCCCACAACAACAACCCCCATACCAACAAAACCCCCTACCTTATCATCAAGTCATGTCATCATCCAATCAGCCAAACCCACATTTTAACAATCCAACCCCCTTTCAACAAGATCCCTCATCTTTCTATCATCCATATCCCCCCAACCCACCACCAGCTAGTTCAGACTTGTTGGAAATCAAGGCTGCCCTTAAGGACCTTCAAGCAGGGGGCACAAAACAATCCTTTAAATTTGAAGATATATGCCCATATCCGTTCGATCCATCCATCTCATTGATCCCATTCCCTAAACACTTCGAGATCCCAAAATTTGACAAGTACAAGGGAGACAAAGACCCTAAGGCCCACTTGCAAGAGTTTTATGCACAATGTCAAGAAGTCATGTATAATGATAACTATCTCTTACGTCTGTTTCCGAGAAGTCTAGCAAGCCACGCTCTAGATTGGTTTATGACTCTTGAAAAGGGGTCTATAAAAACTTTTGCAGAATTATCAGAACAGTTTGTCTCCTACTTCTCCTTCAATTTGCGGAAGGATACTGACACCTTAGATCTCTTGAAAGAGAAGCAACGGGATGGAAAAACCTTTACCAGCTACCTCCAACGGTGGCGTGCATTAGCCAGTCGAATGAAAAATCCTTTGAAAGAAAAAGACATGGTCACTCTTTTTGTGGAAAATTCACATCCCGACATGGCCCACAATTTTAGACTACACTGTGTCACCACTTTCGCTGAGATAGTGGAAAAGGGACCTATCCTTGAACGTGCCCTTATCGCCAAAGGACACATTAAAATACACAGTCATGACAAAGAACGGTCATTCGGAGATAAATCACGATTTTGGAACAAAAACAAAAATGCAGTGAATGATGGAGTGACAGACACCAAACATGTCCAAGTGGCTAATGCATCCCAAGGGCAACAACAGTCTGTACCCAACGCCATATCAGTACCGCAGGGGGCACCTCGTCCCCCTCAACAGTCAAACCAAAGAAATCAGGGGAACACCAAACGTCAATATGCCCAATTGGGTGAACCCTTGAGTGTTGTTTTCAATAAATTGTTACAAATCAATTATCCCATCACATATCCTGTCACCAAACCATTCGATGAGTCCAAACCCAAGCCGGCATGGTTTAAAGACAATGAGTATTGTGACTTTCATAAAATCAAGGGACACTCCTTGAATAAGTGTCAGGGTTTAAAAAATTATGTCCAAGATCTCATTGATCGAGGAGATATCAAGGTTGACCCCAGTCAACCTTCGTCGTCCAATGCTCAACTGCAAATCTATCAAAACGCCTTCCCCAACCACAGTCAAGGTCCTAGCACTTCCACTAGTCATCCCCAAGACAACAGCACCAATAATGTGACTTACAAGAATGTGCCCTTCAATTATGAAGGCGTTATTCATTACATTGAGCAGGTTGAACCCCGAATATCCATGATCCACGTTAAAGCCAAAGATCCACAATGTGCTGTGACTACGCGACGAGCCCGTATCACCGTCCCTGCAGCCTCCACACCTATCCTACCCGCTCCTGTAACCTCTCAATATAACATTCTTGATCACCTAAGGAAGACTCCCGCTCATATATCTATCCTGGATTTGCTTAAGTCTTCCCCAGTACATCAAGAAATCCTTAATAAAGCCTTGCAAGAAACCCATGTCCCAAACGACATCGACCCCTCACAATTCCAGGCTCTGGTGGGACACTTGGCTCTTTCTCACCACCTCCATTTTAGCCACAATGATATGCCCAACATCGGCACCAATCACAACCGCCCCCTACATATCGAAGTCATAATTGCCCGTCATAAGATAAAAAGGGTCTTGGTAGATAATGGCTCTGCCCTTAACCTATGTACTTTGAAGTTCATAAAACAGATAGGGTATTCTCAAGCGGACCTAAGCAACCAGATAATTACAATCAAGGCTTATGACAATGCAGAGAGAAATTCAGAAGGTATCATCAGTCTTCCTATACAAGTGGGACCCGTGCTCCAATATACTACTTGCCATGTCCTTGATCTGGACTTACCGTATAATCTCCTCCTTGGCCGCCCGTGGCTCCATGCTATGCAGGCTGTTCCATCCACATACCACCAATGCCTCAAATTCCCGGTTAATGAACAGGAGGTCACCATCTATGCCGACCCCCAACCGTTTGAGTATTGTCAAGCTTTAGAAGCATCTTTCCCCCATTTACATTATTGTCCTGGGGTCGAAATGGGGACCTCCCACTCGTTATCCTCCAATCCATCATCCTCCGATCCATCATCCTCCACTGTAACAACGGCTCCATCTTCCACTGATCCTACAGTCACAAAAGTTCAGATCATTGACAAAGGGTGTGGCGAGTATGAAATGCATACTGCTCTGAATGTAGCAACCATGCCACCATCGCCACATGAGTATGGTCAACCTCCCCATGCTACCCCAAAGGAGGACAAGACTGTCACCTTCCGTGGCAAAAATATTCCTACCACCACCTTTGTATCTCCAAGTATCAAAACAGATGCGCCAGAAGAAGATATAAGTCAGTGGGTCTACCGCGAAGAGCCCGAACCAGAGACTCCTCTAAAGAAATATTTTCAGGAAAAATACCCTTGGCCAACAAAGTTGTGGAAAAACATAACTACCAAGGTAGAGGCCTAGGTAAAGAGGAACAAGGGCGATTACAACCCATTGATACGTCTCTGCTACCAAAAAATGTGGGCATTGGGTATGACAGAAAGCAAAAGAGTCCCACAACATCATCTAATACTTCCAATAGTATCACTGTGGACGATGGCTCATTGGAAGACATACCTGAGGAGGAGTCCATCATACATGCATACGATGATGTCGATCACACTGATTTATCCTCCATGTTCGAATGCCTATCTGTTTGCACCATCAGTCTATCCCTTCGTCACCCTGAACTCATCGACTGGGACCTACAAAACACCACACCTGTCAGTATAACTACGGACACCTACGTCAATCTTATGGGATTGGGGGAAGATGAACACTCCAGTCGCAAAAATAAAAATCAGAAAAATAAAAAGAGGTCATCTAGTGAAAACCTCCCTGAGGCGCTTCCTGACCTAGAAAAAGTCAAAATAAAGGACGCATCTGAAGGCGAAAACCTCGAAGAGGCGCCGGAAGATGGAGATGTTCATCTTCCCCTTATGGGAACTCAGCTATCTGCCAGGTCATCTATCCTGATTGAAGAAACGCAAGAAGTTAATTTGGGAACTGCTGAAAATCCGAAGATCACTTATGTAGCCAAGTCACTCTCTGAACAAGAATATCCAATCTTTGCGCAGCTACTCCAAGAAGGCATCATCAATTTTGCCTGGTCATATTCAGACATGCCAGGCTTAGACCCTGCTTTAGTGGTTCACCACTTAGACATTCGTCCAGACGCCAAACCCGTCAAGCAAAAACTTCGTAAGATGCATCCGCAAGTGGCATTGCTAGTAAAGAAAGAGCTGGAGAAGTTACTGGATGCAGGTTTCATCAGACCTATTGACTACTCTGAATGGATCTCCAACATAGTGCCGGTTGCTAAACCAAATGGTGATGGTGACCAGATGCACTTACGGACTTTAGGGATCTCAACAAAGCACGCCCAAGATGATTTCCCTCTTCCTAATATTGACATGTTGGTTGATTTGCTTGGCGGGACATGAGATGTTATTCCTCATGGATTGGCTTCTCTGGTTACAACCAGATCCGAATTGCACCAGAAGACCAGCATAAAACTGCCTTCACAACTCCTTGGGGCACCTTCTGCTACAACGTTATGCCCTTCGGTCTCAAAAACGCAGGGGCAACATATCAGCGAGCCATGACGGTTATCTTCCATGACCTCATCCATATCATCATGGAGGATTATGTTGATGACCTATTAGGGAAGTCCAAGACACGAGCAGAACATCCGGCCATTCTGAAGAAGATATTTGAGCGACTAGAGCACTATAGGTTGCGGTTGAATCCAAAAAAGTGTGTCTTTGGTGTCACATCGGGGAAATTGTTGGGTTTCATAGTCTCCCGCAGGGGTATTGAAGTTGATCCTGCCAAAGTAAAGGCTATTCTAGACATGCCGCCTCCACGCAATCTAAAGCAGTTAAGAAGCCTCCAGGGAAAAATGCAGTCCATCCGGCGGTTTATAGCCCAACTTGCAGATAAATGTCAACCTTTTACTCATCTTTTGAAGAAAGATTCTACATTCCGATGGACAACACAGTGTCAAATGGGTTTTGATAAAATCAAGGAATATTTAGCTCATCCCCCAATTCTGATGCCGCCTATTCCAGGAAAACCCCTCCTACTTTATATCTCTGCTACCTCAGTCGCACTGGGGGCATTATTGGCACAGCACGATGAGTCACTCAAAGAAAGGGCAGTCTACTACATCAGCAGAACACTAGTCGGCTATGAGTTAAATTACTCTCCTATGGAAAAAGCATGCCTTGCGCTGGTCTTCAGTACACAGAAACTCCGACATTACATGCTCAGTCACCCAGTCAAACTAATTGCTAAAATTGATCCTCTGAAATATCTGTTGTCTAGGACCACCTTGACTGGCCGCATGGCCAAATGGGTCATGTTGCTAAGCGAATTTGACATTGAGTATGTAGAACGCAAAGCTATTAAAGGACAGGTTATTGCTGATCAATTGGCTGAAGCACCACTAGTAGACGCCTACCCAATAGACACTGAATTCCCAGATGAAGGAATCTACATGGTAACAGAAGCACCAACTTGGACGTTATACTTTGATGGCTCATACACTCACAATGGATCTGGGGCAGGAATTCTATTAGTCACCCCTCAAGGTGACTACATCCCAAAATCCTTCAGAATAGCATTTCCCTGCACCAACAATATGGCGGAATATGAAGCCCTCCTCACTGGCCTTAGAATTGCAAAACAGTGGCACATTACACATTTGAAAGTCTTTGGAGATTCCTTGTTGGTTATCAGACAAGTTAATGATGAATTCCTCACAAAGGATGACAAACTGCTACCCTATAAACGCATGGTGGACGACTTCAAGAAGTATTTCACCTCCATACAGTTTGACCAAATCCCTCGGGTGCAGAATAAAGCAGCAGATGCCATGGCCACTATTGGTTCTTTGATTGACATGCCCAAAGATCGGACAGAGTGTGAGTTTCTAGTCGAACAATTGCTAATCCCTGCGTATGATGTCCCTGACACTGACATGGTGTGTGATATCGTAGGTCCCGCCTCCCCGTGGTACCAAGACATATATACTTACCTCCGTGAGAACACCATACCCCCGGAACTTACACGCAACCAACGTAAATCTTTTATCCATCGTTCATCCCGATACATCATCATTGGTGATACACTTTATCGTCGCAGGTATGATGGAATCCTCCTTAGATGCCTGAATGAGACCGAAGCCCAAACGGTACTAACGGAAGTACATGGTGGCATTTGTGGGACCCACTCAAATGGAATGGCTCTAGCCAAGAGAATCCTACGGGCCGGATATTACTGGCCTACATTAGAACATGATGCCTGCGAGTTTGTAAAGAAATGCCTTCCATGTCAGCAGCATGCGGATTTGATCCACGCTCCAGCACAGGATCTTCAGCCTCTCATAGCACCGTGGCCATTCTCTCAATGGGGTTTTGACTTGATTGGCAAGATTCACCCGCCATCATCCGACGGTCATACATTCATCATCACCGCAACTGAGTACTTCACCAAATGGGTGGAAGCAATGCCACTCTCCCAAATCACTGGTACTCAGATTTCTAAATTCATCCTCTACCATATTCTCTGCAGATATGGTATCCCCTCCACCATCATTTCTGATAACGGAAAACCATTTAAAAATCAAGCCATGAAACACCTATGCGATACCTTCCATATCCAACATCGTTGGTCAACGCCTTACTATCCTCAGGGTAACGGTCAGGCGGAAGCGACCAACAAAACCCTCATTCGCATTCTCAAAAAGGTGGTCAATAGTACTGGACGAGATTGGCACCTTCACATTCATCCCGCCCTTTGGGCATACCGTACATCCATCCGCACCCCAACAGGCGCCACCCCATACTCGCTAGTATATGGAGCCGAAGCCGTCTTGCCAATCGAAGTCGAGCTCCCCTCATTGAGAATTTCTTTGAAAAACCTCATCAGCGAAGAAGATGCTCGTGTCGCTCGGCTTGCACAGCTAGAGTTACTCGATGAACGTAGAATACGGGCCTATGATCATCTACAAGTATACCAGAATCGTCTCAAACGTCATTACAGTAAAAAGGTCCGCCCCAGGCAATTCCAAGTTGGTGAACTTGTGCTCAAGGAAAATCACCGCACTCAGCAAGATCGTGACAAGAAAGGCAAATTTGAAGCAAACTGGTTAGGACCATATATCATAACTGCTAAATATGGATCTGGAGCTTACAGGTTGACTACTTTGGAAGGGGATCCCCTCGATGAACCTGTCAATATTCTCCATCTAAAAAGGTTCTACGCTTAAAGTCCGCTTGGTCTACCCTATCAAAAATCCAAAAAAAATAAAAAAATAAAAAAATAGTAAAGAGAAATAAATTCGTCCTATGGTGAAAACCACCTATTGGTGGCGCCTTGGATAAGTATGGATGGTGAAAACCTGGTAACAGGCATCATCCATAGAGGGCTTAATCATTATCTACCTAGCATCCTAGTTACTTTATGTCGTCATCCACACTTCCATCCCCACCCACTTCCGCCTACGCCGCTTGGTATTTGTTGATTGAGCATTGGATGAGTCATCTTACCTATCCCACATCTTGAGCTTCCTTATATCCCACTTCAAGCTTATGTCTCTCGTCCGTCGGTCTGTGTCATCATATAGGATCATCCATCGTGTCGGTCTCCATCTAGTTCTCATCCTCTTGTCCCACTTCCATCTTTTTGTCGAACTACGTTGCCCCTGCGCTTTCACGTAGGCAAGGTTGGTCATTCGATCCTCCCCCGGGGCATTTGTCGGTCATATCTTGTGTCCATCATCGGTCACCATTGTCCTCTTTCCGCTTTATCCATGGTCCTTTTCATGAACTACGAGGGCTCTGCGCTTTCACGTAGGCAAGGCCAATCTTTGATCGGCCCCCGAGCCCCTAGGTCTTTAGGTTGTGTCTTGTCCCCTTTGTGGTTGTCTCATCAAGTTATGCCTCTATCTAAACAAACAAGACCCACTTGTATCAATAAATCCGATCAATTTTAAATAACCTTTATCATATCGATCTTTTCGTTTAGCATCCAGCATAGGTCTTAACAGGATACATCCTTCCTAACAAGACCTCATCAATCCCATCCATCCCCTTGATCCTATGGCAATGGACATTTGAAATTGATTGTTATCTTTTGATACTTTTGGTTTTCGTTTATCATTTGAGCTCCCTATAATCACTTGTCAAGGCCACCATGATCCATCATATTATGGCGTGTTTTGACTAGTCCACATAGGGGCATATCTTGATCTTTTCTTTGTTTGTGTCTTCTTGGTTGTCCCACATAGTATCCACCAAGATCCCCGAGGTCTTGTGTTATGTTGGGGCATCCTTCTGTCTTTACGGTTATCCCAATACTGGTCCCGACTAAAGTCTTTCTTTCGAGACTTTGGGGTATTGGGATGGCCTTCTTGTCTGGCGTGTTTGTCTCATGCATTAGACACTAATTTACCTCGGTCCTCTATACCTTGGTGTATCGTGTCTTATGCTATAGCAAAAATCCAGTGCTCCAAAGATGATAAATTGAATTAGGATTGCATTTTTCATAATCATTGCATTCACACTCACCCTATGGTTTTGGTTGTGCAAATACAAGCCCTCATTCTCTTCCATTCTTCTCAGGATACTGATACCTTTTGACAGATGCCAGACTACATCCATCATCACGTATCCACCTCCCCTCCACTTACCCTACCAGTTCTTATTGGCACCTATAGCCGCATACTGTCCATGCATCCATTGCTACCTGCATTCCCACATGTTAGGTCCATATCTCCATCACTACCTGCATCACAAACTATTAGACACATAGTACATCATATCCTGCATATATAAACTGTTCATACAAAATCCATCTCACACATATACATACACAACACATCTATCAATTAGGCATCCATATATCTAAACCATCATAGATTCCAATAGGTACACATAACATATCACCATTACCATACATCCATACAATAAGCACATATCTCCAATCATTCATACACATATCATAAATGAATATAAGCATGATCATTAATATTCCAACATCTAGATCAACATTTCATGAATATAAACATAAATAAACCAACACATGAGCATAAATAAGTCACTATATCCATCCACAAAACACATAATGATCCACACATATGCATATAGTCCTCCATCATAGATAGAAATAAACCACATGGTGCTAATAAGAACTGTCACATATCCATCATACATATATCCGTCAATATAACATGTGTCACAAATACATCATACATATATCCGACACATGACAAAGTACAAAATCCAGGAATACAGAACATCCCTGATATCCACCCTCTATA
>VDFB02135774.1:0-22864 GCA_007258455.2 Sequoia sempervirens | reverse complement strand
CAAATAGTTCATGAACCTTGGGTGTAGATTGTCGGCCTCCCAAATTGAAGACTTACAATATTTGAGAGGTTACAATAATGTTGTAAAACACTGCCTGTGAAAAAATAGAGAAGTATAATGGCAAAGGGCGATTAGAGGGGAAGTTAGGAAAACTAGTGAACTCACTGCCCAAGTTAGCGATACCTAACAAAACACCGCCCGAATTAAGACTTAACCAAAAATTTAACATGGGGATGTCAATTTTATGGGTAAGGATTGAAATTAGGGTAACAACTAGGATGTATTAGGTTTGTTTGGTGAAAATCCATAAAGTCTAATTTTAACAGTGTTATGGAGACATGAATTTATCAAATACATCACTGTACTGATTAGATGTGCAACATAGAGACTCAAAAGCCTAACTTCACCAAAGAGATGCACATGATAATAGGTTAAAAGTGCCAAAGGATGAGTCAAAAGATCTGAACTACTCACAACATAACAATTCATGGGCCCAAACACATATAGACAAGGTAAATTGGATTTAAAACCCAACCACTAAGTAGTGATTCCAAGTGGGCCACCTAGATAACCTCACAAGGACATGAGCTCTAGTCTCTAGTTGGCAGGGGCCACAACCTGACTCGTTGAGGTTTCATAGCCATATTTTATTTTACTTCCACTATGCCACACAAAATCTTAAGGTACCTTTAGAGTTCTTGTATCTAGCTCACACAACATTATCTTACATCAATCACCATGCATGGTTAAATGGTTAATTACTATAGACAATGAAAAATGTCTTAATCCTGCGAGTGTCATTTTTCTTCATCCCCATCCTTCGATAATTGAATAATTTTAGTTATTCAATTATGTTTGATCATATTCCTCTATTAATTAAATAATTTTTAATAATTATTTAATTAATTCACTTTCTAATCTTTATTCTATCTTGATCGATTAAATAAACTAATTGCGTCACTAATTTCTCCCTCTTCTTCAATAGTTAAATAAATTATTTTTTATTTAATTATTTTGTCACCTTTCATCTATAGTTAAATAACTACCATTAATTATTTATCTATTCATGGTCCTTTAATTCTTCTATAGTTAAATAATTATTAAAATTATTTAACTATCCCATGCCACCTCCCCTATTAAATAATTAATCTAAATTAATTATTTAAGGTCTAATTTTCATCTCTCCATTTAATTAAATTGATAAATTTAATTAAATGCTCCTCTTTTCATTTTCTCCAAATAAATAATTTGAATAAATTATTTATTTTCCACTTGTCCATTTCCTCCACTCTTTCCATTTTTGAATAAATAATTTAAAATAAATTATTTATGCACCACCTGGTCAAAGATGTTCTGTCATAATCCCCTATCATAACATTCATTTATGTCATAGCCTGCATGTCTTGCATGTCTGTCATAGCTGTCAGGTGTCATAGCCATCGACGTCATAGCTTTTCCATGCATGGCATATTTTTGGTGCATCAATGTTGGATCGTTGATCTTGGCATCTTTTCTGAGACTTAATTTCAACCATCCATTTCGTAACATCCCTCTCATGCATTCCCATCCATTGATCTTGGAATCTTTCTAGAAGATTAATCTCAGTCGTCCATTCGAAAGGTTGTCTATAAAAGCAACCTTCCTTCTCCATTCTCACCTTAACAGCTATTCTTCTCCAACTTTCTACTTACAATTTACAGGTATTTGCACAAGTTAGACTACAAATCTGAGGGCACATTTGCAAAAGGAGAAATAGGAGAGCAAGAGAAGTGATTCAAGTTCAAGCATGGGGAGTATTTTGATTTGATGTTTTATTTTCCTTATGCTTTCATTGTTTTCTCTTGTTGGATGAGGTTTTATAGCTTAGAAGTGTTGGTTGTCACTTTGTCTATGCTATTTGATTTCTGACCCCATCTTACAATTACCTTGTATAGATTTCTCTACTAGTTCTTTCTTCCATGTTCTCTTTCTCTCCATTCTTTCACACTCCTAAATTTTGTGCCTCCAAGCTTCTTCTTTACTTAGTGTTTTAATTTTGTTAAGCTTATCTAGTTTGAATATAGGATACAATGTGATTGGTGGAGACCAAATATCCGAGCTTGAGTCCAATGAACATATAATCGGCATAACAAAGATAGTGGACAAGAGGAAAATGTTGTTCCCAAAACCACACCATTTCTTTGCCTAAGCCCTCATGCAAGAAGATATTTCCCAAGGAAATGTACAAGATTTTTCTAAGTAGAGAAGAAAAATTCTCTGTTCAATATTCCTTTATTTAATCTACTTATTCTTTGTCTTGGTGTTTTCCTTTTTGCAATTAGTTGAATCTTATAGAACACTATCTTCCTAATCTCTTAGGAATTTTCTTGCTTGGGGGTATCATTTAAATCGTCAAACTTTTTCAAACTCATTTATGGTTGACTATGTTGTTTCTCTAGCTATCTTTTCAAATTGAATTAACCACTTAAACCTACCAACCAATTAATTCTTCCTACCTTGTGATTTCATCTCATGTGTTTCTTTGAGAGAAGGATTAACTATTTGATTTAGATATCAACCATTTTGGCACTACATAACAATTTGAAATTCCCAATCAAATGATACTATGGAACATGATACCCCTTCATCTTTGTTTGGATTCTTACCACATGCATCATGTACACACTCAATTGACAAGTCATGACATCAAATGTGATAAATAGATAATAATTAATTATCAAATCTCTACTTCATTAATCTATCCAAAGTCCTACACCAAATTAATATTGCACGTGCAATCACATCATATAACTATCACCAATTCAAAAATCAACTAAGATTAATCACCAAAGCATTCATCATTAAGTTGTCAATTTAATAATTCAAATATAAATGATGATTTGTTATCAAAATAATATAAAATTAATTGTCGATTTTATAATTCAGGTTAAACATGGCCATAAATCAAAATTCATCCAAAAGTAGTTAACAGTCTAGGAAAGCTCAAATTCAAAACAATCTCAAGCTATATCTCAACTAAATTGATCTAAAAGATGAACAATTTTGGGCCATGAGAGAACATCTTCACCTAGTTTTACTAATCCTATTCATAAGAATTGGAAGACAAAGGTGATTTTTGAGGCATCATGTACTATAAAAGCTTTGCCAATAAGAATAGAGAGTTGAAAAACCCCAAGCAATAAATGCATTTTCATTTCTCTTCCTACTAATAAAGTGGTTTCCCTTACCTCAAAGTTACAACTAGCATAAATATGAAAAATTGTCATAAGTGCAATTACTACTCATTGAGATGACTAAAAATCAAAAAAGGAAAATTAATGAAAAACTAAATAATCAATTATAGTGCTTATAGAAGTGTTCTCCTACTTAACTTAAATAAATAATTGTAAAAGTCTTCTCCAAATTAACATAAATATACATTGTTATAATTGAATGAATTTTACATCGACAAGAATTGTAAGACAAGGGTGATTTATAAGTATTCAATTTTCCAAATGATTTGTGAATGGAAAAAGTGCCTAGATGATGAGAGTGGTTAGTATATTCATCATTCCTCCTCCATTCTAGAAAATGTTTAAAGCCACTTATGTTGAGTGGATATCCTTGCCTTACAATCACTACCAATATAAATTAGAAGAAAACATTATTATTGTAATGACTATTCATTGAAGTAATGTTTTGATTAAGATAAAGCGGGTAGGGTTTGTACCCAATACAGAACAACATTGCTGATCTTTGTGTGGTTCATTGAAGTAATATTGAGATTAAAAACTATATAGGTCAAAGCTCCAAACATTAAAAAATCTAATAATATTATTATATCATAAATTTGTAATAAACTCCTTTTAGAAATTATTAGTTTTCCTAACACAACCTTTAGAAGAATAATTTCTACTTTTACATTTTTTCACCATTTGCAACTAATTATGCATCAAATTTGCACAATCTAAATACAATTTCATACTTATTACTTACTATATTTTATAATTTTCCACTTTTAGATTTTTCTATTTTTATGTTATTATATTTTGCTTAAAATTATCAACTATCCATAATGTAATGTCCCTTTTATAAGCAAAATTGGTTTGTGAACAATTAGCCTCTGAGTTTTCTCATAGGCTAATTGGTGAGCAAGGGAGAACTCCAGAGTTCTTGGGGAGCACAGAATTGGTTTAACAAAGGTTTTGTTCATGACAATGAGTTTAGTTGGACTTGGTGAACCTCTTGTTGTTTCTAGAATTGTTTTCCAACATTTTAGGAGCTCTCCAAACTTCTTAGAGAAGTATACTACTTGTAGAAAGTCACCCAATTGCTTCAATTTTTCATCCTAATACTTCAGGGACACATTTATATCATCATATTTGCATATTTGTGTCATTTTGTTACTTTTCACAACTTGGGTAGATTATTGAGTTATTAAATAATTATTACTTAAGTTGTCTAATGATGAAAATATTAAAAAGACAACTTAGTGTAATTATTTATTAAAAAGGGGTTTTAAGTTATGCATCAAATGGGATGCCTAAGAAAGGAGGTATTTTTTGTACATTGAATTATTATTTGTTTTAAAAAAGGGACTTTGTAGAGGAAAAATGAAATTATTAATTTTTATTATTGATAGTTTCCCTCTAGATTTGTTATGAAAAGGGATTGAGAGGTTAGCCATGAAATGTTATTTGCTTCTACATATGGAGAGAACCTATCTCAAAATTTCTTGAGGGAAAAAGCTCTCTTGAGATTACTGGTTTCGAGGGAGAAAACCCCCTAACTAGTTAGAGTGATTTTATCCAAGAATCATTAGTGAGTTGCAAGTGAAGTTTCTAGTTTTAATAGATGAAAATAGAACAGTTTGACGTCTTTTGATTTTTTGTTACTTTGGTGTTGTTTTGTGAAAATTTTGTAGAAGTTTTGAAAAAGGATTTTAAAGTTCTTATGTTGGTCGTACCATTGATGTACCCTTCTTTCCTAGTCGTACCATCTAAGGAGTCTTCTTATCGGGTAATGAATTCATTTTCTTGCTATTTGTGTTATGTGACTTTTTCCCCAAGAGAAGAGAAAGTTATGAAATAAACCTTTAAAATTCAAGGGAGAATAATGGATATTAAGATCCTTTGATTAAAAGAGATATTAGTAAAGCATGTGCAAAATCTCTCTTAAGAAGGCGAAAGCATAATTATTTATTTAAATAATTATTAATGCAGCCTAAGATTCATGAAGCTTTTGGAAAATTGGTTTATCTATTCTAAGATTTCAAACAAGAGATGATCATTTTAGTGGTATTAAGTTCATATTTTTAGTTGTCTTTGAAATAAGAGTTAGTGCATTAATATTTTACGGTGGGAATTGTATATCCATACTAAAATATCAATTATTATTTTTGTCTATCTTGGGGTGGTTTTACTATGCTTGTCGTGTTTATTCAAAAGTAACATTATAGCCCCATAACCCACAATTTGCATGGAATTACTATGTTTTGTAATCATTACATATGGCTCTTGATCCACAAGTGTCCACTTACATATAAATTCTATAGCTAATATTGGATTGGCTAGTAGTATAAGAATTTTTCATGGTGTTATATGCCACTCTCTAGTTGGCCAAGCTAGTATATGCATTAGCATTGGTGGGCTCATAACCCACAGGTTCAAGTATCATTTTCACATCTTTAACTTTAGAAATATGATGTTTTTTGAGTTAAACATTATTATCATACATGGGGACATGATCAATTTTTTACAAGGGGAGAAACCACCTCTAATTTTTAAAATATACTATAGTGTTTCTTGAGTTTAAATAGTATGAAGTCATGGAATTCTAGAAGGGATAGTTGTAACTATGATAATTTAGACATTAAATAAATAAATAAATAAATAATAGCACTAGTTGATGAGTGTCTAGTTAAATCCCCCATTATTGATTTTCATTATTTTTGTAAACATACAAGTAAACACCATGATGGTTCACACAAAGATGACTATTATATAACTCATCTTAGAGTAGGTCTTACTTAATATACCTATTAAACCTTTGGGTCATAATTAGACTTTTTATATCTGAAATTTCTAGAATAATCATGATCGTGTGCCATAGATGTGAGATCACAGTGAACCCTTGGTGGGTTCTTGATTTTGTGTGATCTATTATGTGTTGGATTTTGTGAATTTAATAGATTGAACATGGAATTTTAAGAATTAAACAATGCTTTCAAATGTCTAACCTAGTATTAACGATTGTAGATTTTATAATATTAAATCATGGATCATATCTCAACATAAAAGTTGTTGAAATAGTTGTAAAATCCCACTTTAGTGATTTCCCTCTTCTTTACAAAAAAACCTCTTCATAAGATAAATGATGTAATAGTTCACTTTAAAATTAATTATGGGAATAATAGTTAAGCCCAACTCTTTCCTTTAAGAGGTTTGTGGTGATCTACCCACCCTTTTCTCATTATATAAATATGTGTATACATATTACACGAATGTAAGATGTTCTTACATAATGTTTCATTGACAAGCAAGTCTTCAAATTTATATAATCCAATTCTCAACTAGTATCTTAATATATCATTTCCCACTTGATATAGCCTTGAATGAGTCTCCTCTCATGGAACATGGGCTCTGGTGTGTCAAAAATAATAAGTGATGGGCTACTATAGATATCAAGTGCATTCTAGTTTTATGCTAGATGGGTGCATGTTGGTTACATTAAATGAAGGATTAGTTCTAATGTTTCTCTATGAAGTTTCCTATGCACATTGCTAATTTACTATTGTTCTATTCATGTTAAGGTTCCTAGAAATATTACCATGTATTATTCTATTGTACTTTGCTATTGGACTTCATCAACCCAATAACTTTGTACACGTGTCTTATAAACTATTGTATTTATTTTCAGCCAATTATACTTGATGTATAGGAAAATAGGATACTCATCCGGAATGCATGATTATCATCTTAGAATATATTTTTGAGTATATAGATTATATATAGTTTCAGTGATGAATGGCTTCATAGTATGACATATGCATGTCATTCAATAGGAAAATGTTATGTCAACACATGATAATATTTTGTAAATTTATTGTTGAAGATTCACGCAAGTGATTAAAGATAATGGGTTACATGAGAGAAAATAATAATAATTAATATATAACATAGTGAATAGCATTAGTTCTTAATTGTAAATTCTTGATATGTATGTATTTTTTTTTTTTCATAATTTTGACTAGAAAAAATGACTTGTAATTACTTGTTAACTTAAAATACAATTAAAAAAAGAGAGGTATCTACGAATTAAGAGAATAAAAGGATATATATAAACCATTATGAAGAACAATTATATTTAATATCAATTTCTTCAATTATTGATTATGTGTTTTTGAGTTGTGATGTAGATGCATCTCATGTGCTACTGAGGACAGTAGCTAATTTACAAGGGGAGAATTGTTATGTGATTTTTTCCCCAAGAGAAGAGAGTTATGAAATAAACCTTTAAAATTAAAGGGAGAATAAAGGATGTTACGATGCTTTGATTAAAGGAGATATTAGTAAAGCATGTGTAAAAAATCTGTTAAGAATGCGGAAGCATAACTATTTATTTAAATAATTATTAAATGCAACCTTTGTGAAAGGGTGTGACGGTTTGGAAACCATCCCTTAAGGCTTATATAAGCATTCATGTGAGACTTGGAAAGGAACACAAAGAAAGAAGGAAAATAATAAGGCAATGCACATTGTGGGAATAGGATTCCAAGTTAGCAGGTTGTAAGCAAGATGAAGAAGGGGCACATCTATAGTGCATGTCCAACCTAGGGCACAATAGGATGCACTCAGGACGGTCCTGGCCAAGACATGGTTTGCCATGAGTGTTGAGCATTGTTCCAAAGGAACTAGCACATCATGAAGAGCGGCAAAGTACATTTTTTTACCTCCTAGATTGCTCATAGACGGAAGAGGCTGAACCAGGGTCCATTCTAGCAATCGTTGGGATTTCTTCTCCACATTTCAAAGATAAGTATTAATGCCTACTAAATTATCTGAGCAATAAAGTTGTTTTAAATCCTTTGAGTTCATTGAATTAATAATTTATTTACGACATGATTGAATGTATTTGAACGCAATTATTGCTCAATTTATTATATGCAATTTAATTTCAAAGTCTCTACTTGAGCTTTAAATATTATTTTAAAATTTGTACATAAAAGTTTTGGGGATTAATCTGTGGAATCAATTTAAATCATTGCATTTTAAATTTGGGAATTAGTTTCCTTTCATTTGAGTTGCTTTGATGATATTTGTGCAGGTTGTATAGGTTAAGGACATATTAGAATGTTGTTTGGGTTGTACCATTTCCAAGGGTTGTCATACTAGTCAAGGGTGAGATGTATAGGTGCTAGGAATGAAACACCTTTTTAATGGTGCTCACTTCTTCCTATTTGGAAGTGCCTAGAAGTCAACTGATGCATCCAAGTCTTTGTTGGGTGAGAAAATTATTAAGTGTTGAGTTTTGAGGTGTTATGTACTTGTTCCTACATTTACAACACAATATGTTGTTAACAATCCAATTTTGGTATGCTTAATGTTATTAGTTTGTTATACCATCCTTTTTAGTGATTTTGGGGTGTGAATGGAGTTTTGAAGTGTCTTTCCAATAGCATGTAGTTGGGTGTGTTAGTATACACCTTTTTCACATTTTTTTAGCATTCCCAATAGTGTGTTAATCATGTTTGGACTTTAGAATAACAAGAATTAAGTGTTATCAAACCTACACCAACATTTCACTTCATTCTTACAAGGTACTCTAATGTTGTTTCATAGTTAGTTGATTATTTCATGACAGTTGGCTCACTTGCAAATCGCTACAAAAGTATATTTTATTATCAAATACTTAATATCATTTTACATCAACAATTATACTTCCATTTGATGTTTGTAATGCATGTGAGCTAACTTTGTAATGCCCTGGATGGTAGTATCGCCAGTGAATTCCTCTTTGCACTTTGATGTATTTGCTCATACCACTAAATAACTAGAAAGTATTGTATTTGCTCATCCCACTGAATAAGTGGAAGTGTTTTATTTGCTCATCCCACTGAATAAGTGGAAAGAATTGTAATTGTTCACCACTAAATAAGTGGAAGTCATGTAATTGCACTTCATTTAATAAGTGAGAAGTGCTTATACCATGTAATTACTCTCTATTGAATAAGCATGAAGTGTTTGTGCTCATGTATTGTACACTCCACTAAATAAGTGTGAAGTGTTCTTTCCTTTCAACTATTGTATAACACTCCACTAAAGAAGTGAGTTGGTCGACTTGCCACCTAGTGTTTTTCCCTCCAATTGTTTATTCTAGATAGTTGTGTGGTCTTATTCATTGTATGCTTTCACCTTGCCCATCTTGAGAACTAGGTGATCAAAAAGTGGTAAGGACATTGCATTGTAGTTTCAATTCAATTGATTGAAGAAAAAAATAATGGTGTTCATTACAATGGTATCAGAGTTGGTGATCTTGCCAGCCTATGCATCTAACCCTATCATTCAACTTGTTCTCTATGAATGCTAGTTAAAGAGAATAGAGATATTATAACAAAGATAAAAAATGACAACAATATCAATTGCCAAAAACTCTGGTAATTTTCTCTTTTTAGAATTGCCAATGGCACATCAAAGTCCTGTAGTTGATTTTGAAATTTCTTCAGAAAACATGTCATAGAAAGATAAGAAGGGTATGGCTACTCTAGAAAGTCTGAATGCTAGAGTAGAGAGGAAGTTTGACGTCATGCTTGAAATGAAGTCCCAAATTCTTGCCAAACTGAATCAGAGTGTTCCACACATTTAGAATGGAGAAGTTAGTACTTCCCACATCAATAATCAACAAGGCAATAATGCCCATTACGTTGGAACTATTGTTGGGTCAGTTACTAGACCTCTTCAACCTACATTCACTCGTAGGGAGGAGGCACAACCTAAGCAAGAAGCTCAAAATCCCATGGCAAATGAAATCAAAGCAAGATATGCAAAATATATGACCCTTCTATTGGAGATTCAAGACATATTGTCTCTTATCAATTTATGAATCAAAAGAAGAAGAGAGGTGGTGGAAGGCAAAAGAACAAAAGCCTAGTTGGGAAAAGGAGATTATCAACAAGCTTTGGGAAAGGTGACACTTTCTCTTTTCTATAGAAGTGATAAGAGTACTGCTCATGCATAGGTCCAAAAATTGGACAACTATTTTTCCTTGAGGCCAATGCTAGAAAAAAAGTGATCAAATTTGGTACCTTGCACTTGGATGGAGCAACTCATGAGTGGTGGTATCACGAGTTGATAACTCAAGGCCATAATCATACCTATGATGATTTTACCAAGAAACTCATTTAAAGATTTGACAAGGACCCAAAAATGCAGTTTAGAGAACTGACACAATTGAGATAGCATGGAACAATTGATATCTACATTGTTGAGTTTCAGAGGCTTTTTGTGGTGGTGCCTAACATTTCAGAAAGAAGACTAGTTGTGTTGTTCATTGAAGGGTCAACTGAGCCACTCAGGGGGTGGGCAAAAATCTTTTGATCTGCCATTACTTCAAGAAGTAATCAAGAAAGAAGTGTGGAGTTTGTTGTTCCCAAGGGTAAATTTCAGCTTGAGACCTTTAAATGTGAAAGTAATAAGAAGCATTATAACAAGTAGTCAAATCAATCCATAGGTCTTCCTTTAGAAAAAATGATGACCTCTTAAACGAGCTAAGGAGAGAAAAATCATGCTTCACTGGCAAGGAGCCATGGACCCTAGGCCATAAATGCATTGACAAAGGTCAAGTTTTTCATTTGGAGGTATATTCAAATGATAAATTTGAATCAAAAATTCATAACAAGTTGATATGGAGGAAAGTGAAGAGGAAGACGCACCAAAAGAACTTGAAGAAGAAAGGGGAAATGAAGGCACTTTGGCATGAATTTCAAGTCTTCAAAAGAATGATTCTTTCAAGGTTTGTGAAGTGATATGTGGGAAATGAATCATTGATCTCATTGATACATGTGTTGCACACAACCTCATCAATGGAGTTCTAGAATGAAGAGGTCTTAAGACAAAAAGAACTGAAGGCTTCAGAGTCATGGTTGGTGATGGATTCACTCTTTCATGTTCAAGAAGAATTCCGCGATTGAGTCTACAATTAGGCCACTATGAAGTTAAAGATGATTTATGTGGTGAGCATTGGAGACATTGATGTTGTTCTTAGCATCTAATGGCTTTGTTCTTTAGAAGAGATCACTTTGAATTTGCAAACAATGGAGCTGAAATTTCAAGTTGATGGAAGGAAGATGGTGTTGAAAACAATGTTTAATGGAGGACCTCATGTTGTCACATGCAAGAGGATGGAGAGAACATTTTTGCATGGGCAAGTTGAGTGAGTAGCCAAGGTATCATCATGCCAAGACAAGAGAAAAAATGGTTCAAACAAGTACATGAAAATAACTTCCAATCTTTTGACAATCCCCTCTTTGGAATGGACGCATAATTGACTTTTGATAACCCACTTTTTGTTATGAATACTAAGACACTTCTTAAATCTTGTATTGTAGCAAGTGACCATAACAGGATATGGAATCTAGATGAAACCTACAAGCATGAGATAGATCCTACTGGAGGTGGTTTTCAATTCGACAAAGATTTGAGACCAACAATTAATGGTAAGCAATTTGATTATCTCTACACTTGTAGCTTAAGGCATGAAAGCATTATTTCTAATGAAGATGTCTTAAGCACCATGATGAGATCCCTAGGAGAAGTTAACATGAATACCAGAGTAGGGCAACATAAGCATGATGGATCTACTTTAGTGATGAGTATATATGCAAGAGATCATCAAGAAGGATTATTAGAGATTGATGATGATAAAAAGAATGTACCATGGAAGATTATGGATCAAAATTCCAATTTTAGTATTGTTGTTATCATATCAATCAACCATCACATGATATCATTTGCATATTCATAGTTGGATTCACAGGTATTTTTTTTCAAAGGGATGGGGCAATTTTTAATTGGTAACTATTTGGGAAGTTTTTGTCAACTTTTGTAGAAGGGATTCTAGTCAACACAGTGCTCTTATTTCCTGTTTTGGTGAGAAATCTTTAAATTTGCAACTACTGTTCAATTTTCAAGTTGATGATTTTGATAAAACCATATCATAAGATGATATTTCCAGACTTGAACAACAACAAGATTGATCATTTTGAGGTCGTTGAATCATTTGGGAGAGATGGTAGATGCCATTAGTTGAAGCAAAAGGATACTCCAACCAACACAATTCTGATTTGGACAGAAAAAAGTGAGTTATTGCTGTCATAAATTGTTTCGAGCTTGCACCCATGCTGATTTACATCCTTTCTTGGAAGGAACACCCTTCAACATCATTAACGAGAGGCATTTTGCAAAGGAATGCATTGGGAATTGCAATAGGTTATCTTTGGAGTTAATTCAAGACAACAAATTGGTGCATGATTATGACCATCATTAGTCTTTGGGTATGAAAATAGTGAATGGCTACTCAATATTTAGTTTATATCTGAGTGTTGCAATGGAAACATGGTAAAGAAAAACAAAATTTCAAGGAGTTCACTGAATTCTTGCAAAAAAAATTTGTTCTTTTAACAAGAAGAGTGACGAAGGTTTATATTGCGGGTGTGTTGCAACATAGTACTTCTAACAAAAGGACTCACAAAACTCTTAGATTGATTTGGGATATTGGAGCCACATTGATTATTCAAGAATGAACAGCTGGTTGAGACTTGCAATTGCTCGAGGACAAGCAAGTCTAGGGAGGGAGAACTCTAATGTCCCATTTTTAAGCAAACTTGGTTAGTGAATAAACTTATTTTCTCAGTTCTCTCATATGCTAATTGATGAGCAAGGGAGAACTCCAAAGTTCTTGGAGAGCATAGGATTGGTTTTACAAAAGTTTTGTTCGTGGTAGTGAATTTAGTTGGACTTGGTGAACCTCTTGTTTCTTTCATAATTGATTTCCAACCTTTTGGGAGCTCTCCAAACTTTTTGGAGTAATGTACTATTTTTAGAAAGTCACCCAAATTGCTTCAATTCATCGTCCTAAGACTTGAAAGACACACTGGCATGGTCAAAATTGTATATTTGTGTCATTTTGTTATTTTTCACAACTTGGATAAATTACTAAGTTATCAAATAATTATTACTTATGTTGTTTAATGGTGAAAATATAAAAAGGCAACTTAGTGTAATTATTTATTAAAAAGGGGTTTTAAGTTGTGCATCAAATGGGACACCTAGGCAAAGGTGTCTTTTTGCACATTGGATTATTATTTATTTTGAAAAAAAGGAACTTTGTGGAGGTGAAGGGAATTATTACTTTTTATTATTGATATTCTCCCCCTAGATTGCTATAAAAAGGGATTGAAAACTCATTTAAGAGGTTGGCCATGAAATGTTATTTGCTTCTACATATTGAGAGAAGCTGTGTTCTAAAAAAAATCGAGGACAAAAACCCTCTTGAGATTACCTGTTTTGAGGACAAATACCCTCCCTTAGAGTGATTTCATATAGGAATCACCAGTGAGTTACATGTGAAGTTTCCAATTTTGATAGATGAAAATGTAGTTTGATGTCTTTTGATTTTCTATTACTTTGGTGCTATTTTCTAAAAAGTTTGAAGAAGTTTTGAAGGGAGATTTTGAAGTTCTTATGTTGGACGTATCATTGTTGTACCTGATAGTTGTACCTTCATTTTCTAGCCATGCCATTTAAGGAGTCTTCTTGTTGGGTAATGAATTCATTTTTCTATTATTTTAGTTGCTTTGATGATATTCGTGCAGGCCATACAACTTAAGGAGGACAAATTGGAATGCTGTTTGGTCCGTACCATTTCCAAGGGTGGCCATACTAGTCACGGGTGAGATATGTGGGTGCTGGGAATGAAATGCCTTCTTAATGATGCTCATTTCTTCCTATTTGGAGGCGCCTAGTAGTCAACTAATGCATCCAAGTCTTTGGTGGGTGGGAAAATGACTTGAGTGTTGAGTTTTGAGGTGTTATGTACCTATTGTTCCTGCATTTACAGCAACACAATATGTTGTTACAATCTAGTTTTGGTCTGATTAATGTTATCAGTCTGTTATTCCATCATTTACAGTGATTTTGAGGTGTGAATGAAAGAGTTTCGAAGTGCATTTCCAAGTAGTATGCAGTTGGGTGTGTTAGTATACACCTTTTTAGCGTTTTTTGAGCATTACTAGCAGTGTTTCAGTTATGTTTGGACTTTGGACCCCAGAACAACAACAATTAAGTGTTATCAGACCTGCACCAACTTATCACTTCATCCTTACAAGGTACCCTGTTGTTGTTTCATAGTTATCTGATTATTTCATGACATTTGGCTCACTTCTGGATTGGTACAGCAGTCATTTTATGATCAGTCCTTAATATCAATTTATATCAGCAATTATACTTCCATTTGATGTTTGTAATACATGTGAGCTAACTTTGTAATGCCCTGGACGATAGTATCACCAATGGATTCTTCTTTGCACTTTGATGTATTTGCTCATCCCACTGAATAACTGGAAACTATTGTATTTGTTCACCCCACTGAATAAGTGCAAGTGTTTTATTTGCTCATTCCACTAAATAAGTGGAAAGAACTGTAATTTCTCACCACTAAATAAGTGGAAGTCTTGTAATTGCACTCAGTTGAATAAGCAAGAAGTTCTTGTGCTCTGTAATTGTACTCCGTTGAATAAGCGTGAAGTGCCTGTGCTCATTGTACTGTACACTCCGCTGAATAAGCATGAAGTGTTCTTTCTTTTCAATTATTGCAGAGCACTCCACTGAAAAATTGAGTTGGCTGACTTGCCGCTTAGTACATTTCATACAGTTGTATGGTCCTATTCATTGTATGCTCTCACCTTGCCTATCTGGGGAACTGGATGATCAAAAAGTGACAAGTACATTCAATTGTAGTTTCGATTCAATTGAAAATTTAAAAAAAATTAGGGGTGTTCATTACACAATACTAACAATTTTAATTGCACATGTCACAAACGTTTTCCACTTTTATATTTTGCTATCTTTAATGTTATCATTGAAGATATATTATGGCAACTTAGTTGTATCTACAAATTAACCAAATGGTAAAATTATTAACCAGCCATAATACTAACAACAATTTTAGTTGTACCCATCACAAACTTGGCTACATAAGAACATCTTTCAGCAGAATACACACTACATGAGGTGGAAGATACATAAAGTAAAGTAATCCATTATAATAATACAATGAAATGACTATCCCCAGTCTATAAAAGGAAGTGGTTGATATCCTCCTCCATGTGGTGGTCTCAACGATGGTGGCAAGTTTATTAATGAAAGCGATACTTGATTTGTTAGTTGGTCTTCTGCAAAAGCCATGCCAAAAAAATATTATCGACAATCTTCAGTCACACATAATAAAATTGAATCCAACATTAAGATTTAATATTTATATTTCCAATCAAAGAATAAATGAATTAGAGTACATACAATAAAAGAGGATTAAAAACAAGCGAGTTTTAATATATTTGCTTCGCAAGTGTTTAACTATGAAGATGGTTCAAAAACATAGCATTATAATTAAAAGTTAAAACAATAATACAATTTATTCAAGATATTCTGTTCGAGGCCTAAGTCTTAGAAGGATTGCTCACAGCAATCATAACAAAGTTCATCCCTGATCTAAACCAACAGAATGAAGAAGATCAACTTCTTTTAGCAAAAAGAAAATTGTGTGATATAAAGCTTTTTGATGAGTATTGTAAAGAAAATTTGGCAACTGTATACAGGCTAAATCTTAAAAGAATTAATTTTGTAAAGATTCAATTCTTGAATTCTATGCCAAAGGGCATTGGACAACCAGTACTTGACACATTTTCTGAACAGAATAAAGATACAAGTACTATATATTTTTATGATCTGGTTAAAGCAATTCACCATCAAATCGAGAAAATTTGTTTAACTTCCGTGTAGAAAAAAATGCAAATCAATGTTTCAGCTTGCAATAACATAGACGTGCTGAAACATTTGACTGCAAAAGGCCAAAAACATTAAGATGTAATATATCTCAATTTCATCCTGCCAGGCTCCAAGGGTTCAAGCTATATGAGATAGCTGATGTATGTTGTTATAGTTGCAAGAAGAAAGGACACCATGCCCATTCATGTCCAACTACAACACAGAAGGTACAAATGTTATTCTAAGATCCTAATACTGATGACTTTTGGGATCTTATTGAAAATGAAAACAGTGGCAAACTAGCATAAAATCACAAGAGCCTATCTACGCTCTTGAAGATTATGATGACAAAGAAATTCTACTAGATCTACCATCCTATGATGAAGGAATAAATAAATATGGATGAAGTAGATTAACTAAATAGAATGTTTATGGTAAATGAATTTTCTTCTGGTAGTGACAATGATCACTTATGTAGTCAAGAAACATGTAGAGATTCAGATATGCATGAGCTTGAGACCGATCCTGAATATGCAAAATTAAAAGAAACAAAAGACAAAGAAGATGAGCAACAGCTTAAGACAAAATCTGATTCCTCAGCATCAGAATACTGTAAAGAAGAATGGCGGCAACAGAAAAAAATGAAACATGATTAGTTAAAAGACAGGCAAGTCTCTAACCCTTTACAAGAAAAAAATATTTGTTGCTATAGAAAAGATTATTAAATCTTTAGAGCTAATACCCATCTCCATATCGAATAGCAGATAAAGCTACAATTCATCATATAAATTCAATTTATTAAAAAATCAGGATTGGATGTATAATCCTCATCTGCTGGCCGATAGAAACTATGAACGGATGAACAATGTTGCATTATTTCATTGGCTAAATGTGTTGTACCCAAAATTAATTTTTGGCATTCTCGCGGTAAATTGAGCTAAATTCCGCTGTGTCAGCCTTGAACAGAATCCATACCGTCATGAACACATGTGCAAATTCTGAAATTTTGAAAATTAGGGTTTTTTCCCCTATTTTCAGGTAAATCCCCCGAAAATAGGACCTTCCCAGAAATGATCGAAAACGATTTTGATAGGCTTAAAGGGCTTCACGATCACATTGGTCAAGTCAGAATCATCAAAAGACATGTTTTACTCTGGTGGGTCTATTTCTCTTTTTCAGGAACAAAGTTAGGAGTTCCACAGCCATTAATGGCAGATTGGCCAGTACCAGGTGCTGAAAGCTAAGCTTCAAAAGCTTCAACGACGCAACCATGGCGGAAAAGGTTGAAAAAGATGCTGTTTGACGAAGGAGATTCCTGAAAGTGAAAAAGGTCAAAATTTGACTAACTCTGGAGATGTTACGAAGGGGAGAATGCTCACATGTTGAAAAGGCGCCTTTTTCAAGCAGGGGCGCCCATGATCTTTGAAGGTCAAATAAAGTCAGTAAGATCATCCGAAGCAGTCATTCTCGGCGTTTGATTGCTGGCTCAACAGTGAAACGAACATCCCGATCATCTGATGAATAGATCACAAGCAGCTGCTGACGAAGCAAAAAGAGGCAGTTGAGGAAATATCAAGAAACCACAGTTAACGGCGAAGTTATAAGGAAAAAGAGCCTTTTCAAAAGAAAGGCGCCCTTTCTTTTGGACTTCCAGATGCTGACCAATGACAAAAGGCTTCCTAGGATATCTTTCTCAGCCCAAGTAGATCTCGTAAACGCAACTGCAAGCATCAACATCTGTCAGAGCAGTCAACGGATAATCAAGATCAAAGTAGGCAACTTTCCAGATGAAAACAATCCAGCTAAAAGGCAAAAGCGCCCTTTTCAAGGAGGGGCGCCCTTGAATAAAGGAACCCTAATTTGAGATTCAGATTTCCTGAAGACAGTCATTTCTGGCGAAGCAGAGCTAGAAACCTGATAAGACATCAAGTGAAAACATCTGACTCTCCAATCAACGAGAAATCCAGTTCAAGGCACGGGAGGTCATTTCAAATAAGCTGAAGAACGAAGATTAAAAAATCACTAAGGCATTGGCAAAAGCGCCCTTTCTTGGGAAAGGCGCCCATTCTTTTGGAGCCCTAAACTCAGTTTTTTATCATACAGTCTCCCAGACACTTCTTTCCAGTTTGGATTCAGCTCCGCAGTGAATGTGTACGTGACGTCTCAGGATCAACAGACAACGCCAGATTCAGGATCAAACAGGGGGTTTTCAGGAGAGAAAATACTAAAAACTTGCAAAAGATGAAAAGGGACGCCTAAAAGAAGTCAAAGGTCATTTGTTGACTAAAGTCAAAAGCTTTTTGAGTTAACTTTCCCGTTGAAATGGGACTGTATAGATGTGGATTCTCGGCAGATGCTAAGATGATGAGTCAAGAAACAGCGAGGTTTAACCTCAAGTATCTCATTGATAGAAGATCCTATGATCCCAGGGGACTCTATGCAGCACACCTTGAGCAACACTCGTCACATAAGTCTTCTATGGAAGATTATTGGGTGAATTGTAAAGACGAGTATGAAGTGCGGAGAAGGAACTACAGCAGATTCAGACTCACACAAATTGCTGATTTCATGTCAGCAGACATTGAGGGCCTATCAGATGATGAAGGAGAAGTCATTCTCCCCTCATTCTTCGCAGATTCAGTTGACTCTCAATCACTCCCGAGAGTGGATTGGTATGCCAAAGAAGACACATCTATAGAAGAAAGAACGAGTAGAGTGGTTAGAAATAGCCAACTCTATCTCGACAGCAAGAGGTCTAGGAAGGTGATACCAGAGAGAACAGAGCCGCCACAGGTTCAGTCTACACCACCTTCCACTTCAAGAAGGAAACCTAGACAGAAACAATGGTGCAATCCTCCCCAAGGGATGAGGATGTCAAAACCAAGAACACAGAGGACACCAGTGGAGAAAGCCACACATAGTCCTGACATAATCATGGGTATTGCTGCCCCAGAACAGAGAGTAGAGACTGCTATCCCTGATTCAGCAGAAGTTATCACAGAGGAACCAGCAGCAGTAGTTGTTGAAGAACCAGTGGCTGAGCCAATGGCAGAAGCAACGACAGTAGAAGCAGCAGCAGAGACGGTGCCTGTTATGGAAACAGAACCGCCTACATCACCAGTGTCACAGCATACACAAGTCCTCATCGACTTGGATTCGCCACCGAGAGACATTGCTCCAGCACAGTCTCACACATCTAGCGTTCAAGGACCTCACGTCCCTCCTAGTGAAGTTCGCCGAGATTCTATTTGGCTCGAAGGCTTCCTAGGAAGGAAGAGGGAGAAACCCTCCTATGAACTTGACTTTACCGAATTCGACCACGTCTCACAAGACATGGGGGCGAAAAGGTTGAAGAATCAAGTTCACATAGAAAGGAATGCAGAATGTGAGATCATCATAGAGACTGCCGCTCCACCAGTAGAGAAAAGCATACACGAGGTTCAAGTAGAGGACTACACTTTGTCTCAACTTAACCTCGGGAAGACTACACGACAGGTGGAGGCGGATCTTCTCGGAATAGCTTCGGTGAGCGTACAAGAAAGGATGGCAAAGGATGGTAAGGAAAAAGCAGCCTTAAAGGCTGAAAATCAGAAACCGAGGTCTTACATAACCAGCTTGATACATGGCACACCAAACGTCTCAGCCCTACCAGCAGGACTACTAGATCTCCCCGCCGAAAAAAATCATCGGCAATTGTTAACATTCGGCAAACACTTGAGAAATCAGGTGGAAGAGTTTGTTCTCAAGGGTAGATGCGTACTGGGAAACCTATACCAGTTACGAGATAGAGCACATGAACTTCGTGTGGAGATCCAGCAGTCGGAACAGAAGATTGCAGAAAAGAGGCTTGAAGACGAAAGCACAATTGCAGATTTGCAATTAGCATATCAATCAGTATACTCTGAGGAAAACAAGCAACATCTTTTTGCTTGGAAGGAACAATTAGCGTACAAGGTGAAAGCCTACGACGCTCATTCAGTAGAGATGATTGATTACAGAAGGGTGGTTGCCACTATTATCAACTTCACAAGAATGTTGGTAATATCTTTCCCTTGCATGGAATATCAGCGTGAAGGAGGAGAATATGTCGAGTTGGTGACTGTACAGAACCAGTTCAGAGATGTCATCCGCAGTACCTTTCTTGATGATCCAGAGGGTTGCAAGCTGGCTAAGGTAGCAGCTTTATCAACCAAGTTAGAAGAGGCAGCATCTCAATGCATTGACTTCGGAAATCAGCTCACAACGGGTGAGATCATGCTTCGACGCCACGTCATCATTCTACGGAGCATTAACTCCCGAGAAGCTGATGAAGTCAACCAATGGATAGAGACACTGTTGATTAATGGCGAGCTATAAATGCACCAGAAAAGGACGCCATACACCCTCCAAGTGGCATTCATGAGACTTGAGTTGACTTGATGCTTCTGTCCAAGTCAACTCAAGATGCTATTAAATGTAGTTGGAGTTAACTTGATGCTTCTTTCCAAGTTTAACTCCACTTTCCTTAAATCATGCATTGTCAGATCCCACTAATTAAGGATGTCTAATTGACTTCCATGATTTGTGGATCTTAGATCTCCACTAAAATGCATGTCTATTTTGGAGGGATACTACACAAAAGTTCCAATTCTGGTTTATT
Source organism: Sequoia sempervirens (assembly GCA_007258455.2). Taxonomy (NCBI): domain Eukaryota; kingdom Viridiplantae; phylum Streptophyta; class Pinopsida; order Cupressales; family Cupressaceae; genus Sequoia; species Sequoia sempervirens. The sequence continues at coordinate 2,206 of VDFB02135774.1, read as the reverse complement.
TTCAAATAACCGGGCGAAGTTTCCAGCTGACTTTGTTACACCGCCAGCTTTCCAGCTAACCGCCATTTCCCTTTTAGGAATAAATCTTGCCAATTGATTGGGCAAGAACTGCTGTTAGTCCATGGTATTTTAGCAATTCACTCTTTATTTTATATGTTTCACCTATTATTTGTTTAACTCTTACTTGCTATGCAAAATTGCTGCGCCATTGTTGCCAACAGCTTTGAAAGCGAATACTTGTTCACTCTTGGATGAGAGTTCGTTGGACGATTGTAATTGTGCATGATTTCGTGCCTTTGCTTTCCCAACTTTTGTAGTTCGTTGATGAAGCATTGAAGAAGAATATCAGAAGGCGCTTGCATTTTGATCATCTTGTTTGAGTTATGTCTACGTCTTGTGTTTAATAGCTTGTTGTCTCATTTCCCTCCTCGGATAGGAGTCCCTCCTCCTTGGATATTTGTTATTGACAGTTATCGTTTGATGTTGTATAATGTATTGCCCTCCAAGCCACTTTGATAGGAGTCCTCCTCCTTAGCAAGCTCGGCGGTCAAGGCTCTGACTTGTTGAGTTCTAAACTATTTCTTCCTTAAGCTCATACTCCTGATAGAGTCCCCTCCTCCGGCAGATCTCGACTAGCTTCATCGCAGAGGTTTGCATCTCAACCTTATCCCTGTATACTCCCAGAGTTCGAGCCTCGGCCATATCCTTTGAAGACCAAGAATCTGGGGGAAGTGATCCAACCATCCTCCATTCTGGCCCACCTTCATGCCTGCCTACATCTTGAAGGTATTGGATAGATAGAAGCTAGTTAGTCGTAGTTGAGATCTGCAGAAACCAGAGAAAAGCTTAGCTACGGCGCATTGTGTTTGTGCACCCTTGTGTCCTGCCGCTGAAGCATAAAAAAGATAGGAACTTTAGTTAACATTTCCCTTCCTTACGCATTGCTCCCAGCAGAGAGGGACTTCTCCTCTTTAAATAACGAAGAAGTGTTGCAAAACATTTGAAATAGCTGAACGTTTACAATCAGCACTCCAGAGGTGCTAATTTAAACGCCAACAGTTTTCTGGCGCCCACCGTGGGGCAACGAGGCATCAAACTTCAAGAAAAGCTAAACGCTTTTATGTCACGGGAATGACTATCTGGCGTCCTTGGGCACCAGTAGAGCAACCTGATCTTGTTCCAGCAACTCTCCAACCAGATCTTACATACATTGAAGGAGAGCAATTGGATATCATCAGCAGCTTGCGGATCTTCATCTTCGAGAAGAATACATCAACAGCTCAGTGGAGAGCCGCAGCCATTACTCTGGACGAGGAAGAAAGAAAGGCTGATCTAGCAGCCGAGAGACCAGTACTACCACCACCTGCGTGGCAGTAAGCATCCTGGCTCACGAGTGTATATAAGGAGGAGGACCAATCCTCTTTTTCAAGAAGAAGTCGGAGAAGCATCCGACACGGAGCAGATCTTTCAAGAGGTTCGAGAGCAATTCCTAGAAGAACCACAGCAAGAACCTCCTGCTCAAGCAATGGCCGACAATGTTAACATTCATAACGGCAATGGCCGTAATAACGGCAACAACAACAATGGTAATGGCAACAACGGCAACAATGGCAACGGTAACTACATCAACAATCTTTTCGGCAATGGCCGAAATGCAAGAGTTGCCAGACGTGCTGCCCCACTTCCATGGGGTAACAACATAGGTCCGTTGGCCTTACAAGGAAATCATGAACTTCCCAAGGGATCACGGAAGCATTTCCCAAGATTCTATGGCGATGGGACTAGACATCCCGATGAACATCTCTCAGCATTCACAGCGGCCTGTTCCGTTCTGTCTGTGCCACACGAAGATATCGCCGTTCGACTCTTTGTCGAAACTCTTGAAGCAAATGCAGCTGACTGGTTCAATCATTTGCAACCAGGAATTATCACCAACTGGGAGGACATGAGCGAAAAGTTCTTGGCCAGATTCAGACCTGCTGAAGACAGTCATCAACTGTTTGCCCGTTTATCTAACTCAAAGATGGAGTCCACAGAACCGATGAGAGAGTTTGTAGCAAGGTTTAATCGCCTAGTTACACGACTTTCCCACACAATGAATCCATCCGACGAGATCCTGATGAGCAGCTTCATCAACGCCCTACCCTCAGAGATAGCCTTTTTCATAAAAGGCAGTCATGAAGAAGATCTACTGGTAGCTCAAGAA